>JAJJMA010173392.1:0-10408 GCA_023529015.1 Papaver nudicaule
TTGCACAAGGCTTAAATACTCTCTCTGTTGAGCAGGAGTCACCAACAGCGTCTGATGCTCCTACAACTAGTTCTGGGGCTTGTTTTGTGGATCCTGACACAGTCATGGCCATGCATGGAATGAATGACAATTTTCTACTATCTTCACTGAATGCTTCTGAGCATGCTTCAAAAAAATACTAGAAGCGGTGAAGACCCAATTGGTTCTGTTCCACTTGTGGATGCAGCTGCCTTATCTCATAGGGCTTTGACAAGTGGAACAAATAGGCCTCCTGAATTGATGTCGAAGATTGAGGCTGAGTTGAGAGCGAAGAGATAGAGGTGATCGATAATGATCGAAGGGTCACCAGGCGATAAGAGATTGATGCTGAGCATAGGGAAACCATGCGTGAATTGATTGGTGCTGAGCTGGGAGATAATAGACATGAAATGATTGACGCTGAGTTGAGTTTTACTAAGCGTGAAGTAATTGATGCTGAGCTAAGAGGATTTAACTGATGTCTTTGCAATTCTCTTTGCTTTTTTTGGTCCTCATATTGTTGAAAACGTGGGGGGAACTTTTCTGTTAATGTGTTTTTTTTTTTAAGATACCGTGGCTTTTTGATTCGTTAATTTTCAGATATAATGTTTGACTATCTATCTTTTATACCCTGCCACGATTTGGTCAGGCAATTCCTGTATTATTTTCAAACAATGTCCTAGCTAGTGTCTTAATAGTTCAAAATTAAGATTTCAAAAAAGAAGAAGATATGTTTCTAGAATAAGTAAACTTTATTAAATTAATAAATAACAACCATCTTTCAGAACAGTGATTGTTCGAAATTTGGGTAATGGATCATGCAAATATGGATTATTATCACTAACTAATAACACCCATGTGTTCGGTTTCCTAATTCACATCGAACAATAGGTTTCACAATTGATATCAATATACTAAAACACAGTTGGGTACTTCAACCATCCACCGTCCTTTGACTTTGGACAGATCTGACCGTCCTTTTTTCTTAAAACTGAACTCAAGTCTCATATTTCTACGTGTTCCAACCCTTTGTACCCCATGAGTCTCCTGAAACGGAAAAATCTCCACGTCTCTCTAACTCCTCTCCGGTTTTTTCACTTTAGTAAAATAAACTTCCAAAATAAACCTGATCCTTCTTCCCAATTCACCGTTCTCAAATCCAAATCTTGCTTCTTTCTCTTTTGATTTAGGACGGATAATGGTTTTACTTGCTGCAAAAGAGTAAGAAAACCCACCTATTTAGTTGCATTGTTTTCATCGTTTGCTCTTTTTCTTTGTTTGATTTTTTGGTTAATTATTTCCATTGAGTGCAATCTATTTTCGTTTTTGGTTTTGGTTTCAGGAAACCTAATGGTTGCACTTCCATGGTACAAAGGAAGATCTTCAACACTGTGTTGGTGTTGTTCGATCTTTCCTTTTCAATCGCTAATTTGATCTTCTGTTGATTATTTTTTCTATTTAGTTTGGATTTTGCTGCGGCGAAATATATGAATTGAAGTGTGTGTCCGCAATTCATGAAGCCGCTGCAGTCAAGTATATGCAGATTTACATCTACAAAAGTCATAGCCATCCAATCGTTTACGTAGTACTCTGAAGTTACAACTTTTCCCGTACGCGGTATTTGATGTATTGTTGTTGTTATTTTGTGTGAATTTAGTATCAACATGCTAATCCAAAGTGACTCTAATATCTTCATTTTCTAATCACGGTTCTAACACTGTACTTATCTGAATTTAAAAGCATAAATATCTTTTGTTCCAAGGTAACTAAATCTTATTTGCTGTTTTGGACATAAGAGTAGTTATTTCTTTTGAATCGGTACAATCCTAATCTGGACCTGGTCGTTGTTTTCCTTCATTTTGTTGTTGGTCACTTTTGAATCGGTACAATCCTATCATTTGTTCTTTATGTTTTCTGATTTGGCAGAGAGGAATCGGATCGAAAGTAGATGGTTTCACAAGCCATTGGTGTTTTCTCTTTCGGTTTACATCATTTTGCAGATAGTAACAGGTCGACAATTCTTCAAAGTTAGAGCAGAGACACAAATTATAGTCCAATATTATTTTCATGTAGGTAAATGTTTGCCTTGAACAACTCGGGTATAAATTAAGTCTTCAATTTTTTTTAATGAATAAATGGTAAGAATTGGATGTGTAAGGCAGGCCATTTATTGGCAGTGGCATCGGATATGTAGAGGCCGTTTATTTGGCAGTACTATGACACATTTGAAATTAAATTCATTTGTTGATGGGGTCATTATGTGTCTCCCCCAATCGATTGTCAGATGTTACAATATTTGATTGCTTACCGTGACTTTTGTTTGCATACATAGTTGGTTTGCTTACCATCTTTAAGTAATCATCTTTGTGATTGTTGGAAGTGACAACAATTGTAAAAGCCGTGGTTTCATGGATGTTTGTAAGTTGAGAAAAGGAGAAGACATTCTGTTGTTTTGTTCAAAACATTTCTTTGTTGTTTTCTTCTCTTGGTGTTTTATGACAGTGAAATTTCTGCATTTGGAGCCTTAAAATTTAACCTGCAAGTGAATACTCTTGCATTGTTTGTTGTAGATATCTACAACTTTTAAATTTGAGCTGTATTACTCACAATTCCTAAAACTAGCAACGAATCGCTCACATATAATATGGTTCATTGATTTGAGGCCATCAACTAATTCCACGGCTTCATAAACAGAGCTTTGGTTCACCTTCAAACCTATGTGACAATGAGGGTTGCTAGCAAAGCAATTTAGTGCAGGTGACCTTTTGGACGTTTACAAAATCAAGTACCAAATATTCTTATTGTTCATTACTTTTATTTCTTAACTACAATACTTACACTACTTGACTGTGAGATTTTACTTGCAAGTTTTATATTTGAGCATTTTGAGTGCTAATCCTAATTGAATTTATTTTCACACGTCACTTTTAAGTCCCTTATCAACTTCAAAATTATTAGAAAGAGTAGTATTACCACCTACACAATTTAACATGATTAAACTCGAAAGCACAAACAAATCTTAAAGTTTCATGGCGCCGAAGGCGCAAGAGCGGAAAGAGTAGTATTACCACCTACATTTTTCTACTCTTTCGGCGCATCCATCCTTTCAATTGGTGGGACATTTTAGATAGCCTTATTCCTCATAGGTAAACTACAATCTTTTTAATTACGAAATTTACAAAATACGAAAGGATTACGTAATTTTTAGTGTTTTGTCAATGTCCAGATTATTAAAAGAAGTTTTAGTTTAACTCAGTTAGGGAAGGACTAAAAACTCATAGTGCTGAAGTCTAAGTTAATCTTTCTATTCAATTAATTATGTCAGCAGTCATGATTATAGTCAATGCTATTGCATACACATTTCACTATGCAAAATTTCCGTACCAGTAACAATACATCGATGACAGTTGACTCACTACTTGAGACTTATGGGAAACTACAGTCTTTCAAATTTGTAGGTGACCTATTCACGGATGGATGGTGCGCCAATCAAACACCAACAAATCCTAAAGTACCCGGCACCGAAGGCGCACGAGCGGTTGAGGCCAGGCCGAAGGCCTGGGCGATACCCTAGTGAGACTATATATCACCTTGACTGTCAAAGGTAGCTGATAAAACACTATGAAAGATTGTCTAGCCACATGTAAAGAGTAACAATAATACGAATATTGTGAACGTGATTATGACTAATATGTCAGAAGTCATACTTTTTTTTTTTGCTACACTGGTCAGCGACCACAAAAACTAACTAACAACTCTCACATCTCTCATTGTGATTCTTCCAGCAAGATCAGCATTGATCAAGTGTCTTACTTCTGATGGAGTTTGATTGAACCAAGCACCTTCTAAGGTCTTTGCCGCGCCCCCCTTCGCGAGGATATCCGCTACTGAATTCGCCTCTCTGTATCTTTGTTGGAAAGATATAGCTTCAAAACCACTCTTTAGACTCTGAATGTCTTCGATTAAGCTTTTCATTTTCCATGGGACTTGAACTTCATTCATACACAGTTGTACCGCATATGTCGAGTCACTCTCAATTTCTAATTTCTTCAGACCCAACTCCGTAGCCAACAACATTCCGTCTCTTATAGGCCAAAGCTCCGCAACATTGTTATCATTTTTGTAGATATGTCTCGCAAAACAAGCATACAAATTCCCATTCTCTCCACGAAGAACACCACCTATACCTGCCCATCCTTCTTCATTTGAGGCACCATCCGCATTTAGTTTGACAAAGTCTTGTTGCGGAAATGTCCATTGGACAGGGATCTGCACACTTCTTTTCTTCACATTCCTTGTCTTCACAACAGCTGCATGATATTCTCTAGCATCCCTTAGGGCCCTAGCTAGAGTCCTGTTTGGATGGAACGCCACCTTGTTGAAACACCATTCGTTTCTCCCTCTCCAAATTGACCACAAAACGAAAGGGAGAATAGTCTGCCACTCAACTCCGCCAATTTTTCCTGCTGTATTACACCACGTTCTTAGCACCGTTGGATTCATAGGTTCTGAAGTTGGCTCAAAGCCAATCCAATCCCTAATCTTTTTCCATAGTGGCCAAACTGCGCTGCAAGCAGAAAAAAGATGGTGAGAAGTTTCAAAGTCCCTATTACACAAAGGACAACCTGGGTGATCAACAATATGTTTCCTATATAAGGATTCATTCAAATTTAGCCTATTGTGACAAAGAAGCCACAGGAAAAATTTTATTTTTTGTGGGCAGTTGAGGCTCCACAGAAACCTCCAATCCATATTAGATGTAGAACTTCTCATATGGTTGGAGATTAGGTGATTATAAGCATCTTTGACAGTTATTTCACCACAATTACTGCCAGCCCAAATTAACTTGTCTCCTTGAGCACCTGCTCCTGCCACTGGAATTGCTTGTATTTCCCCGGCCACCTGCACAGAGATAAATGTATCAATAGCAGATAAATCCCATTTTCTTGATTGTTGGTTTATAATATCTCTTACTTTCAAATTTGGTAAAGTCTGGCCATTTACATTTGCAATAACAGATAACGGTAGATTACTGACCCAAGGATCGTTCCAAAGGTCAACTTTCTCACCATTACCAATATGCCACCTAAGACAGTCCTTAACAGCATCCCTACCTTTAATGATGCTTCTCCAACTCACCGAACTCTTTTTCTTGACCTCACATGTCCATATATCGTTATTAGGGAAATATTTCGCCTTTAACAACCTAGTGACTTCAGAATCAGAGTTTGCAAATATCCTCCAGCACATTTTTGCCAACAGAGCCAAATTGTTGAGCTCAGTTTGCCTCACACCTAATCCTCCAAACTCTATAGGCTTACAAACATTAGTCCAACTAACCTTATGAATTCCTTTCTTATTCTTATCGCCTCCCCACAGAAAATTTTTCTTATACCTATCTAGTTTGTTTATTAAGCTCTTAGGAAGCTTTAACATAGACATCACATGATTGGATACTGGGTCAAGGACTGATCTAATAAGGGTAGTTCTACCTGCCAAATTCAAAGATTTACTTTTCCATCCCTGCATTCTATTAGCAAGTTTACCTGCAAGGTCGGCAAAAGTATTTGCACTTACTCTGCCCCACTGAAGAGGAATGCCCAAGTACTTACCTGGATCCTTGGTGACATGCACACCCAAAGCATTAGCCATACCTCTCGAAAAACTCCATCCCAGATTTGCTGAAGTCAGTAGAGTAGATTTAGCTGTGCTAACCAACTGTCCCGACCACCTGCAAAAGTTATCAAGAATTTTTTTCAGGTTACAGGCATTTTTATAAGACGCTTTAAGAAAAATTATACAGTCATCTGCATATAGAGAATGTGACACCACTGGAGCACCCCTTGCAATCCTCAAACCAGTAATATCCTTCTCCCTAATACCCTCATCAATCATTCTTGAAAGAGCCTCTAGACAAATTATGAACAGGAAAGGGGACAGAGGGTCCCCTTGTCTTAATCCATTAGTCGGCGAGAAACTCTGACTCGGAGAGCCATTAATCAAAACCTGAAAAGAAACAGTTCTTACACATTCCATAATTAACTGAATAAATGTGTTATCAAAACCAAGACTATTCAAAATATTTGAAAGAAAGGTCCAATTGATTCTATCATATGCTTTGTCAAAGTCGAGTTTCAAGGCCATCCACCCTTTCTCGCCTTTCTTGTGCTTAAAAGAATGCACTATTTCATTACAAATTACAGCCGAATCAAATATCGACCTACCAGCTACAAAAGCATGTTGGTTTACTGAAATAATCTTTCCAAGTAAAGGTCTCAACCTATTTGCCAATATTTTTGTAATAATCTTCATAGAAAAATTACATAAACTTATAGGCCTATACTCTTTTATGGAACTAGGACATCTAGTCTTAGGGATCAGAGCAATATACGTTTTATTAAGCCTAGGGTCCAACTGTCCATTAAGAAAGAAATCAGTCACTATTTGAATTACACTGTTTCCCACATGTTGCCAATACTTAGAAAAGAAAAAGCCTTGTAACCCATCAGGGCCGGGAGCTTTGTGGGAACCTAGTTGTTTGATGGCACACTTAATCTCTTTAACAGTAACAGGGCATTTTAAACTTTCATTTTCATTATCAGAAATAACAGCTGGGAACAACTTTCTAATAACATTGCAGTCACAATCATTGGCAGTGGAAGAAAACAAAGAAGTAAAGTGGGTAACAACATGGTCTTCGATATCAGTAGCATTCTCTAACCAGTTACCATTATTGTCCTTAATCCTAACTAACATGTTTCTATTTCTTCTAACCAGAGTAGAAGAGTGAAAGAACTTAGTGTTGAGGTCTCCATCCATTAACCAGTCGATTCTAGACTTTTGTTTCCAAAAAATCTCCTCCATCCTGAGATAGTTCAAGTACACACACAAACAGTTAGTCATGTACAGTTTATTAGAATCAGAAGGGATATTTTCAAAAGAAATGTGGGCTTTATTCAAAGCTTCAAGAGCTTTGTCAATGTTATTTTGAAGATTCCCAAAAGTATGCTTATTCCAATATTTGGAATCAATTTGGAACTTATCTACAGAATTAAAATAATTATGTTGCACATTATCTAACTCATTGTAATTCCACGAATTCTTTACAACCTCATTAAATCTCTCATCCTCAGTCCAAATGGCTTCAAGCCGATAAGGCCTGGGTTTAAAGACTCTTTTAGGTTCTAAATCAATAAGTAGCACTCTATGGTCTGAGTCAAAATAGGACAAATGAAATACCTGAGCATTCTGGAAACGGCTACACCACTGTGGGTTAGCAACAACCCTGTCCAGCCGCTCCTTTATGTTTGCCAAACCAGTTCTTTTGTTATTCCAAGTCCATTTAGGTCCATGTGCACCTAAATCAACCAACCCACACTGATTCAAGACACCATTTAACTCCTCAAGCTTGCTGACCGAAGGAGTTTTTCCACCAACCTTTTCATTAACACTGCCAACAGTATTTAAATCCCCCACAACTGCCCAGTCTACCCCTTGAATATCAGCAATACTATTCATCTCTTCCCAAACTCTTTTCCTATTGACCTTCTTTGTGCTTGCATAAACAGAAGATAGAATCCACGACTTTTGAAACTTTGCAGTTACAACAGCATGGACAGACCATCTAGACTGAGAAGTTGCTTGAATCTCAACTTCACCCTCATTCCAGAGAATACACATTCCCCCAGAAAAACCACTTGGCTCCACCACAATCGAGTTTGCGAAGCCCAATTTCTTAACAATCTCAGAAGCATGCACCGCTATAGCTCTAGTTTCCAACAGCGCAACGATACTAGGTTTATGCTTCTTAATCAGCTGCTTCATAACACGGATAAAAGAAGGCCTTGCAAGGCCTCTACAATTCCACGAGATAATCTTCATATCAAAATCAGAGAGAAAAGAGTAAGGACAGGCACTAACAGATGGTTTACTGGCTAGAAATGATCTCTCCAGCTGCTTCATCTCTTGATTCATCCCCACCAATGGGCTCAATCTTGTCTTGAAGATTCGGTTGACTCCCAAATCCAGATCCAGTCTTGCATTGAACAGCATCTCGAACTTCCAGAGACCTTTTGAGCTTCTTATTACTGCTGGGGTCTCCACTAATGGAGGGAATATTGCTTCTAGAACTGTTGCTTCTTGCCACGTCTTTAACACGCATTCTGGTTCTGCTCTCCCTGCTTCTAGGAATTCGGCTGGATCCAAATGCATCCAATTGGAAGGTGAGATTTTGATTGGGTGCAAAACTCTTTGGATTTGGGCCAGCATTCCATTCACGTTCAGCTGTTCCGGTGCATGCACTATTTGAGGTAGAACCGCCATCAGTTGCCTTTGTAGTTGATTCACCTCCTCCATTAGCTGAAACATTTGATCCATCCTTGTTTCTTGTTCCATTACCAATTCCACCAAACTGTTTTCCATTGCCAACAACTCCTGTTGAGCCCTGCGCATCATTAGATCTTCCACCATCCACTCTTCCACAAACAGCCTTGGTGAGGCCAGTGAAAACAAATTCTGAGGAACTCTTTGATTGCTCATTTTTCTTTGAAGACTTATGATTCTGCATATTTTTCTCCTTAGCTTTATATTTCTCCTTATTAGCATAATTAGTGGCACCAATTCCTCCCTTAATTACCCCATTATCAGCAATCTTTACACCTTTCATGGGAGTTACAGAAATCCCACCATTATTCTCATTTAAATCCCCTAAATTCAAGCCCTCATTCTCTATAACTGTAAAAGCATTCATATTATTTCTCCTTAAAAATTTGTAACTGTCAATTCTCTTATTATTCTCACTGCCCTTTCCAGCAATGCACCCACCCTTACTAAATGGACTATTGTAACCATTTGAACTTTGGTTTGGCAAACAGAAAGGATTCTGCACATGTTGAGATAATTCATTGGATGCATTAGTATTTGGTTTAGGCTTACCTCTGCCCTTGTTATGGTTAACCACTTGCCACTGATCTTCTTGCTCAGAATCTGTAGCCCCTTTCTGAGCATGATAACTTGTTGTTTTTTGAGGGATGACATGCTTACCTCCACTCGCATTAGCACCATTTCTTCTATTTTTGACCAGCATCCAGGGGCCAAAACTTTCTTCTTTTTCATTAGTAGTACCTGTAGCATTAACACTAGCGTGTGATACGGAGCATTGGATCGGGCGATCAAATCGTGACTCACTGAGTCAACTTTTTCATTGTTTTTTCTTTGTTTTTTACGATGTTCAACAATTGCAACAGTACATCTATTAATGGATTTCAACTTAATGAAATCGATCCGGGTGGGGGAAAACCAGGAGAAGATGTTACTTTGGAAGGAGACGACTTTCAGATGGCAACGGAGTCTCAACATGAAGAAAGTGGATTTCAAGTAGATGGGTTGGTTACGGAGGCTGCTGGAGGAAGAAAGAAGACTGGTTTTCTGAAATCGTACAAAGATGCTGCAAATCAGATTGATAAAAATTGGAGTGAGCAATTCAAGAATTGGGGAATTAATGATATTGAAGAGGATTTGGTGAATCAAGAACGAGACGAAGATATGTCTGGAAAGGGGGATTCTGATGCTGGTCATGATATCCCAGAGATTAAAATTGACGAGCAAACCAGGAGGCGAATCATCCAACCTTGGAAGAACTGCTTAATTGGGAAGGTGGTAGGCAAGACGGTGGGATTCAAGTACATCTCTGCCAAAACTCGTGAGTTATGGAACCCTAATGGTAAGGTAGATATCTTAGATTTGGGATGTGATTATTTTCTATTTAAATTTGATAATCCTGAAGATTTTAAGCATGCTTTATTAGAGGGTCCATGGTTTGTCAATGGTCATCATCTTGCAATGATGAGATGGTCTGTAAATTTTAGGCCATCTGAGTCTTCAATTAGTAGAACTGTTGTATGGGCTAGACTCCCAGAATTGCCTTTAGAATATTATGATGAGAAAGTTCTTTCTGATGTAGCAGGAAGATTGGGTAAACTTGTTAAAATTGATAAAACAACTGAACTTGTCATGAGGGGTAGATTTGCTCGCTTTTGCATAGAAATTGATACCAATTTGGCCTTAAAATCGGTTGTTAAGATTGGCAATATTAAACAAAAGGTAGAATATGAAGGGATTAACATGATTTGTTTCCATTGTGGAAAAATTAGTCACAAGAAGGAGAACTGTCCTATGCTTCAAACTGTGGATGTTACTAACCCAATAGCCAAGGTCATAAGTCATACTAATCCAACACTTACACTTTTAATAGGAAAAAAAATAATACGAATATTGGAAACAATACCTATCTATTTGGTTTCTAAATTTGTGTAAAATTTGGACTCGCCTTAACGATTACATGTCAGTATGTGCCAGTATTTGTCTATACGGGTCGAAATGGGTCAGATAC
>JAJJMA010173394.1:0-13227 GCA_023529015.1 Papaver nudicaule
CCACCATAGGTTTCTCCACCAATCAGAAAATTTCAACGTTCCGGACTGGAAAATTTTCCCGGACAGTGAAATTAGGCCCGAACTGAGGGTGTTTTTGTGAAACCTAAAATCCTTCTCTAGACACTAGAATCTCCTCTCTACAGACAAACAGTCTCTCTTCTTCTTCTTCTCCTCTCTTCTTCTGAAAAATTAGCGCAAGAATTTGCATTCAGTAGACTCCATTAAATACTTTCAATTCAGGAAAGAAAAAGAAAACGAGAGTCATCAGTCTTACTTCATCTTTTCAAAACCTTAAATCCAAAACCCTTTTCTCTTTATATAAAGAAAAACATAGCAGGAATATATTTCACGCTATGTTTTGGCACCGCCTAGATCCGCCTTCTCTCTTCTTCTCTCTGTTTCCTTTTGTGCCAAGATTTATTTTTTGTTCATCACATCTATTTGTTCTGATTTCGTTGTTGATTTTGTCCTTAATATTTTCTGTTTAGCTTATTTGCAGGTAATTTAGCAATCAACGGAATCATATCCTATATTGGTAAATCAGGGTTGATTCAATTTTGCTTCTTCTATTTTATTTTACATGTGCAATTGGGATTAGGGTTCAATTTCGGTCGATACTCTGATATAAAAACTAAATTTTTTTTTTTGATTTACCAATAGGGTTCAACTTCTCTATTAGGGTTCAATTACAGAGATTGGGATGTAATATCAAATAGGTGATTTTTGTTTGATTAATGATTTGGTATTTAGTATTCTAAAATCAGTTTGGATGCTAATAGAATACCAATAAAATACAGAGACCCAATTTAATTCAATAGTCATCCCAGAGAACTAACAATCAAAGTAAATCCTACGTTTCCTTTATTACATCCACAATTACTCATGTACGGCAGGGCAGAAAAAACTTCAAAGGTCTGCAAATAGCAAAATGTTTACAAAGAACATTTCACCAATTTGGTGTAATAGGCATTAACAATTAATTATAGCACAGAACATAAAGAAGCAATGGCAGTAAGAATCTTAGATCAATGGTGGTCGATGCGTATGAAGGGTGTAAGTACTATTGCTTCATATCATTTTTCCGTGTTTGTGTGTGTACAAAATCTGCTTAAGGACTTAATACTCCGCATCCATTAGGAGAATCATCGAACCTATGGGTTCATGGGTATCTCAAGAATGAGTACACCGAACGAGAAAGCTAATCGAGCCATGTAAAATAATCAAAGTAAACTCATGAATTCATCAAGTATGTTTCTATCGTTTATTCATACAGTTGAGATGCATACACATCATAAAGAATGTAAAATTACTAACCTAGATTGGATCATGCAAATACAACCCTAGACAAAACAAAGATCCAACCCTTACAAATGAGCTCGAGCTCGCCTTATATAGGCTTAGCCGAGTAGTGGGTTACAGCTAATAAGACAAAGTATGCAATCGTGGTGTCAGAGATTGTCGAGTAAGTCGGTGATGCTTCCGAGTTGGTTCCGAGAGTGGAGCTTTCATGTTTCCGAGCATCCGAGAGTAGGTGGTTCCAGCTGTCTTCCACTTAGCGCTTCCCCCGATATCATGATAGGGACTATTCGTTGTTGTACGAGATCTCCTGTCCTCTCGAGGTCGTACCGTCTTTTCTTATCCTTCGTCTTGGTTCTCGAGGTGTGGACACGTGTCTCGGCAGATTTGTGCATCTACAGTTTGCCTCTTTCCTTACTTGGAGATCCACAGGGTATCTGAGGAAGGAAATCTTCTAGCGATCTTCTCTACGACACGTGTCCAGTTGGTTGCTTTTCTCGACTGACACGTCTCTCTTCTTGATGGTTTCGAAACCGTCGCCCACTTTTGACCTTCTGAATTGCGTAGCCGGTTCGAGATCCTTCCCTATTTAAACTTCCTTTGTCCCTCCTTGGTTGTCTTTTATTCTTCTTCTTCAAAGTTTCTTTCCCAGACAAATCCTTGCTTCCTTTGTCCTTCACGTTATCTTTGTTAACTTCTTCTCCTCTGGGTTCTTATTTCTTTCAGGAAGCCATGGTAATTCCCTATTTTCCTTTACACCCGTTTATTTAATTATCTTGATGTGTACTGACTCTTTCCATTTCTGTGTTTCAGGCCCCCAAAAAGAGTGGTGTTTCCGGCGAACCGTCCGCTACTACTGTTAAGGCGGAAATTCTTCCCCGTAAGATGATCGATCCTACGCTTCCATGGGAGGAAAGGGCGAGACGTCTGGGTTTTAATTCCGAGCTTTTTACTTGCACTGAATTCTCAAAGGTTGTTACTTTGTCTCCAGAACACGTCGTTAAATACGAGTGCAGTAATAATAAAATTATTGTTACCGGAGAACAACTCGGAGCCTGTCTCCCTATTCCTTTGTACAACCCTGAGAATCCTCTGTTTTATGAGATATACTCTCGCATCACACCTCCCCGAGGGGTTATGCAGTTGACCTGTAACTCCATTCTTATAAACGAGTGGGTGGCCCGCTCAGAGGGTAGATCGAATTACTATGACGTCCTTCCCGAGGACTCGAAACCTTCTTCCTATTGGACCGCTGATAACTTCTTTAAGCACTATGAGGTTAAATTTGGTTTGCTCAAGGAAGCTGCCCCCTGGGGTGTCAGATTTTGCAAGGTCCAACGATCCCCTCACGTTCTTGATGATGTCGATCATTCGAAGACGAAGAGGAATTTGTTACTGAGACACTCCAGCGACGATATTTGGTATACCAAGCCCGTACTCGTCGAGGGCCCCATCCTTTTTGGCTATTCTGATGTTAAGGAAAGGGTCGAGCGTACTGGTTTTAAAGACGAGCATTCTTTTCCTTCTGTCGAGTGTTACTCTGTGTACTTTTCCGAGACGGAGCGCAAGGATTCCGAGATTAAGATTGTCGCCTACCTAGCGAAGGTATGCCATTTCTATCTAATTTTTTTTTGTTTCTTTTGAGATAACTTTCTTATGTTATCCTTTTTAAGTTTGAACAGAGAAGTAAGGCACAAGGGAAGATCAAGATCAGGAATTGGACGAGGAACTTGACCCAGAGCAGAACTCCGATCAAGACCAAGGACAAGGTGATGGAATGAGAAAAAGGAAGAGGAAGCCCAATCGAGTTGTTGCTGCAAAGGAGGCGAGTAATCTGGTAACAAACATTTAGGATATGGTTAGTTTAGAGTATTAATACTTTCCTCTGTTTATTTCCTGATAAGTTGGCTACTTTGCAGCCGGTGAAAATGGTTGTTGGTGGAAAAAAGATGAAGTATTCTTTTGCTAATCCATCTCGGAAAAGTGATGCTTTAGAGAATGCGTCTGCTTGTAAGCCGAGGACCAGAGCTCCCGAGGCGCCTTGAATCCAAAGTTCTTCCACTACCGTCGTTGTTGGTTCTGATGACGAGGCCACCGAAGATGACGAGGATGTCTCCTTATTTCGGCGCAATTCTCGGAATAAAGGCAAGGGAAGGTCTCATCCCGGGGATGCCTCAGAGGTAGATGTTACTACTGAGCCCGAGTCATCTCTGGGGGGAAAGCTTTCTCATAAGAAGGTCAGTGTCTCTGTTGCCTCTGCTACTGCTGCAGTTGAATATTCCCTACTCTAGTTTTGAATTAAATGTTTATGGGACCAATCAAGATGAAGTTGATGCCTCGGCTTTGCGCCAATTGGCGGCTTCTCCTATCGTACCTTTGAAATTTTCTTGCCGAAAGTACTCCGAGAGGGAGATTCAGGATTTTATAGAGATATGTTCTCAGGCTGGCCCCTTTGCGCGAGATGTTGCTGATCACTTGAGAGCCTATGCCAAGAATCCTCTCAAGGGTCAATTAGATCCGAGCCTTGCCAACTTCCTATCTCAGGCTTTTGCTGGAGAGTTTGATTTATGCCACTTTTGATGCTAACATTTCCAAGCATCAGGTTATCCTGAAGGGGGTGAGTGTTGCTTACGTTGATTTTCCTTATTTATTTTGTTCGTTGTTTTGCTTCCTAATTTTCTTTGCCTCTGCGCTGTAGTATTATCGCCATGGCGTTTCTCTGTTGAACCTAGCTGACTCTCGCGGGAAAGAAGTTGATCGTCTTGATAAGGAGATAGAAAGTGTCTGAGGTGAGAATGCCGACCTTTCCTCCGAGCTTGTTAAGTACCGGAAGGGTGAGACTGATTTGAAGAAGCAGCTTGTTAATGCCACCAACGAGCGTGATACTCATGCCGAGGACCTGAAAGTACGAACAGAAACAATGTCGAGATTGGAGAATGAATTGAAGAAAGCGAAGGAGGATATCGGACTATTAAATGAAAACCATCGAAATGCACTGGAGTCAAAGGAAAAAGAGGTTGGTCTTCTCAAAGACCAAGTTGTTTCCTTAAAGCGTCACGCTGAAGGGGAGTCTGAAAGGGCTGGCTTATTCAGTCGGTCGCACACTCACGAACTGTTTAGGGATTTCGGCATGAAACCCCCAAACTATCCCGATGGAGCTGAGGATACCGATGCTACCTTGGAGACCGCTGACGTCTTAATGACACCTTCTCGGGTCCAACTGGTGGTGGCGGATATGATCCAAAGAAGAGCGAATGGAGAGGTATTCCCTGAGTTGGCAGTAGAGGAAGCTGAGGAAAGTGATGATGATGGAGATGAAGGTAGTGATGACGAGGGTAGTATTGATGGTGGAAATGATATTGGTGGTGAAGGTGATGGTAAGAAAGGAGCTGAGGGCGAGAGACCTGGTGGTGGTGTAAGTGGGGGCGAGATGCCAAATGATACTGAGAAGTCTGCGACCGTGAAAGGAGATCGCCTTGAAGGGCTGAGAGGGGATGTTGAAAAAGGGGCTACCAGCGGTGACAAGGAGAGTTCAAAGCCAGAAGCCCGAGATACTACTGGGGGTGCCGAAGATACTCCTTCTGCTGAAGATACTCAAGATGGCGAAGTTGTTCAAGATTTTGCGTAGAGGATGGGACATGCCTTCTATTGTTTTTATCTTGTTTGCTTCTACTTTTTGTTAAACCCCCCTTGCGAGCTTTCCCTGCAGACTGTATCTTTCCCAGTTTTTTAATGGAAGATTTTGTCCTTTTGTAAATTTTTATTGAGATATTATTATATTCTCGGCAGTCCTAAGGTTACTTAGAATGCGATTCCGGGGCTTACTTCGATGTGGGAGGCAGTAAACCAAGCTAGTGGGGCTGCGGATTACCCTTCCCAAAGGCTGTAAGCTACCTTCCTATCTCAAGCAGAGATTTAGGCTATCGAGACCATAAATGCCCCCGCTTTCCTCTGTACCTAAGGTGCATGGGTCACGAAGATAGCTCAGTATCTTCCGAGGGAACAAGATAGTGTTTCGATGACCCATTTGACCTTAGTAGGGCGAGTGTGATTCTTGGTCTCAGTAATGAGGTAACTCAATGGGGGAGTGTCGGTCAAAGATGGAGCTTAGACATGGTACTGTTCTCCTATCGCGGACTAGAATCCAATTCTTCCTTTTCTCGTCTGCCCCTCCTTATGGCAGAGTTTTAATGACTTGGAGGTCCCTCGGCTGCATGACTTGCCCAACATTCCCATGAATGCAAGCTTATCAGCTGTCTCGGGGTTCCATCCGCCTTAGAGGCAAATGTTAATCCCATTTATTGTCCCCGTGACGCCTCAATGAGGAGTTCCCAATGGTCGCAATGGTAGTGGATCCATCTAAGTCTTAGCTTATGTAGCTTATAGTCAATGCATCCACCGCTATCGGGGTGTCTTGTGGGTTGAGTACTGTGTTGTGTAAACTACGGGGCCATGACAACTTACATGTACATCATCTCGATGGCTACCATGCGAGGGTTATGCCCGTCATTCGAGGACTTTTATGCCCACCCTGCGAGGACTTATGTGTGCCTATCAGTCGGGGTCTTTTATGTGCCTACTTTATCGAGGACTTTTCCTGCCGTATCGAGGTTATTTTCGAATTTCTTTAATAAGAGTAAAAATCAGTAACTACAATAATTACCTGTCATTTGAAGTCTAATTTTCGTAATACATTGCATTTTATGAGTGATATTTCTTTAAGTACTTTGCGTTCCACGCATTGACTAATCCCGTGTTGTCGTCTTCGTTGATTAACTTGTAAGCTCCTTTCCCCGCTACTTGTTTTATTCTGAAGGGACCTTCCCATACTGGTTCCAATTTTCCTGCGTTTCCCTTTTGGTACGGAGGTATCTCTCGTAGGACCAACTCGCCAGGCTGAAATTCCCTCTCTATGACCTTTTTGTTATACTCCTTAGCTAACCTTTGATGGTAATTGATTATGTGTTGTAAGGCGCTTTCTCTATCTTCTTCCAAGTCGTCTAGCTTTGCGTAAATCAGATCTGCAGTTAAATTTTTCTCCCATGTCTTATGTTTATCCGTTGGTAGCATAACTCGGTAGGTAGCACTGCCTCTGTTCCGAAGGTAAGGTGAAATGGGGTCATGCATGTTGCTTCCTTTCGTGAGGTTCGGAATTCCCACAAGACGTTGTGGAGATGCTCGCACCACTGCTTTTTGTATGGCAATACCCGTTTCTTCAGATTTTCCCGTATTGTTTTGTTAGTTGATTCTGCCTGACCGTTGCTTTGTGGGTAGATCAGGGTGGAGGTTCCCAACCTTACGTTGTATTGGTTCAGCAGTTCCCTGACGTTAACGCTTAAGAATTCCGTTCCAATGTCCGATACTATTTCAGCAGGAACGCTGAATCTGCAAAATTTTCCCAAAAGAAGGTGAAGACTTCTTGCCCTGTGTGATTCCTTAATGCTTTTGCTTCAATCCACTTGGTGAAGTAGTCAGTTGCGACGATGATGCTGTCCAGACCCAGGAATGAAAGGTCCTACTATATCAACCCCCCATTTGGCGAATGGCCATGCGCTTCGAACTGAGTTCAAGTTTGTAGCTGGCGCATGTATCCTTTTTGCGAATCTTTGACAGGCGTCACACTTCCGAGATATGTCTTTTGCATCTGCGCGCATGTATGGCCAATAGTATCCCTGAGCTTTGGTTCTTTGGGCTAGAGATCTTGCTCCACCATGGGTCACTACCTCTCCGCTGTGAAGTTCTGTCATGAGCATCCTTCCATCTAATCGATGGACACACCTTAAGAGGGGACCCAAGTATGATTGTCTGTAGAGGACCCCGTCGAGGATCCTATAATTTCCTGCTCGGCTAATTATTTTATGTGCTTCCAAGGGATTACTCGGCAGCTCCTTATTTTCCACGTATCGTTTGATCGGCTGGCTCCAGTCCTCGATTTCTCCTTCGATTGCCATTACATGCTCGCCTTCGAAGTCCTCTACGGACGACTTTTGAATTCTTCCGATTTCGATTAAAGTAATATCCGGATCTGTGATTTTTGACGCAATGAATGCCAGCGCGTTCGCATGTCTGTTATCTTTTCGGCTTGTGTGTCCGATTTTTAGGTTTGGTATTCTTGTCATTAAGCTCCTTGCCTTCTTTTTGTATTTAAGCAGCGAGTCATTTGTTTGATAACTTCTGTCTAGCTGTTGGACTACGAGTTGGGAGTCCTTTGTGACCCTGGCTTCCTGAATCTCCATTTCTATCATTAATTGTAACGTACGAATCATCGCCTTGTACTCCATTTCATTATTTGTTGCCTCGAATTCTATTCGTAGGGAGTATACCATTCGCCTTCCCTCGGGGGAAGTGAGTATTATGCCTACGCCTCGGCCATCCCTGTTTACCGATCCGTCAATGTATACCTCCCACCTTCGGGGGTGACAATTCTCTAGTAGGTCTTCTTGCTCTTCTTCTTCTTCTTCGATCCCCAATATCGGCTCGCTTTCTTCTTCTTCTGCTACCGGAAATGCTGCCAAGAAATTTGATATTACTTGCAATCTTTGTGTTGTACGAATTTCGTAGAAAACATCATATTGTCCTATCTGTGCATTCCACTTTGCTATTTGTCCAGCTGCTTGGGTATTTTTGAGAACTGATTTTATCGGGGTTTTAGTTAACACTGTAATTTTGTGAGCCTGAAAATACGTTCGGAGCTTCTGAGTTGCTACTACCAGTGTTAGGATTAGTTGTTCTAACTTAGTGTAATTCTTTTCTGCTTGAAATAGAGTTCTACTGATGTAATAGATTGGTTTCTCGCCTTCCCTTGTGGTTACGAGGACCGCGCTTATGGCATCCGAATTGGTTGCAATCTAAAGTCGCAGACTCTCGTCCTTCTCTGGGCGCTGTAAAGGTGGCAGGCTTGCAAGATAATTTTTGATTCCCTGAAATGCCGCTTCCCTCTCGTCTGTCCATACAAAATTTTCTCCCTTCTTCAAGATGTTAAAGAGTTCCTTGCATCTGTCTGACGATCGGAAGATGAATTTGCTTAATGCTGCCATTCTTCCATTCAAAGCTTGCACGTCCTTTATGGTTGTTGGCGATGGCATGTCTCTGATTGCCTGTACCTTTAACGGATCTGCTTCGATCCCTGTTTTCGTAACGATGTACCCCAAGAATTTCCCGAGGTAACTCCGAATATACACTTTGCTGGGTTGATCTTCATATTGATTTGGCGCATTTTCTCCAATATCTCCCTTAAATCCCCCACGTGGGTCGCTGCTTTCTTACTTTTCACCAACATGTTGTCAACGTATGCCTCTACAGTCTTCTTTAACCAAGGGCGAAAGATATTCTCCATAGCTTTTTGATAAGTGGCCCCAACGTTTCAGGCCAAATGGCATGCGAGTGTAACAGTATAACCCGTTAGTTGCAATAAATGTTGTATGCTTTTGATCTTCCGTTGCTAATGCTATCTGGTTATAACCCTTGTAGCCATCCATGAAACTTAATAATTCATGACCTGCTATGGCGTCTACCATCTGATCTATACTGGGGAGTGGGTGCGGGTCTTTAGGGCATGCTTTATTTAGGTTACTGAAATCGATGCAGATTCGCACTCCTTTGTTCTTCTTTGGGACGATGACCATATTTGAGATCCATTCCGCATATTGTATATTCTTAATTATTCCCGTTGCAATCATCTTGTCGAGTTCAGATTCCACCGCCTCTTGATATATGTCTGCTAGCTTTCTGGGTCGCTGCTTGAATGGTCGTGCCGAGGAATTGATGTCTAGGTGATGGCAGGCCAAGCTCGGGTCGATTCCTGGCATCTAGCTCATTTTCCAGGCGAACACGTCTGCATACTCGCGCAACAAATTTTCCATCTCCGATCGCTGAGCTTCTCCCATAAGTGTACCCATTTTCACAATCTTAGGGTCTTCTGGCGTTCCTAGGTTTACCTCTGCTGTTGGCTCTGTTGGCGTGAAGCTTGGGGTGTCCTCGCTCAAGGGGCTTGGATCCTTCGGAGCTTCCTTGGTGATGGCCTCGCTGTCTCCTCGGATGACCTGATTAATTTATTTCTCGGTTTCTTCTCTTTTTTCTTGTCTTCTTCGTTCCCTTCGATTTCGTCTCGCATACCGTCTTTGTTGGATGTCCTCCTTGTGACAAAGTCTTGATTCCATTGTATCTCCGATTATTTCCTCTATGCCCGAGGGAGTTGGAAACTTAAGTCTTTGATGCAATGTTGACGCCACTCCCAAAAGTCCGTGTAACCATGGTCGCCCTAGGATAGCGTTGTGTGGTGACTCGATATCCAGTACGCAAAAAGTTGTGTGTAATGGCATCGATCCTACTTGTACTGGTAATGATACTTCTCCCTTTGGTCTGGATGCTCTATCATTGAATCCATATACTTTGTAATCCGATGGTACCATCGGGGTGCCGTTAAAGAATTTCATGTAGGCCATTCCGAAAAGGACATCCACAGAGCTCCCTGGATCAATCAATATCCTCGGCATCTGCTTCTTGCTGATGGTTGTGCTGATGACCAATGGCTGGCTACTTGATCCATCCTCGGGCACCTCTTCGGGTGAGAAGAATACTGGTTTCAATTGGCAAGACTCGAAGTTCCTCGCTTCCTCGATTATTAATATCTGTTTTCCTTCGGCATCTCTTTTGTGTATCCCCCCAGTGATGTTCCTTCGGAGGCTGACGCTTCTTCTCGTATGGATCATCGAATCGTAGTGAGCTGGTTGTGATGTATTTCCTCCTTGCGGTTCCATCGTGATATCTATCTTTGGAGATCTCTCTTTGTGACAACGACCCTGCAACATATAGCCGACAAGTGAGGTACATGGTTGTCCTTTGTGTACCTAAAGGTCTGACATGTAAGGTGTTTCTGTTAGGTTTGTCCATTAGCCTTCCTGAAATTTTTTGACCATTTTTCCAGGGAAACCCAAGTTTTTCTAGATCTGCCATATTCAAAACAATAACCCTCTTAATCTTTTTAGATGATACGCTGTGTTGTTTCAAAATGATGAAAATATCCTATTATCATGACTGTTCGGAAAAGTAACCTTAAGTTGCATCGTAGGTGGTACGTATTAGAAAGACAATCTAAAGTTTTGTGGATCTTGATTGGATTTTTATGCCTTAAAGCTTAGATTCCTTGAAGAATATTAGTCCATCATTATGATAATTTACTCGAAATTCTTAAGCACTCTAAAGCTCAAAATCTTTAGGTACTCAAGGTGTTGGAGCTTGAATTTTGAAATATAAGGAAAGAACTCGGAAATCCTTAAGAAAAAAATTTCTAAGAAATTTGAAAATCACAAAAATCACAGGCAAACCTAAGTTGTTTTAATCAGTCCCTGTTTCTAGCGCCAAACTGTGTGTGTACAAAATCTGCTTAAGGACTTTGTACTCCACAACCGTTAGGAGAATCATCGAAACTATGGGTTCATGGGTATCTCAAGAACGAGTACACCGAACGAGAAAGCTAATCGAGCCATGTAAAATAATCAAAGTAAACTCATGAATTCATCAAGTATGTTTCTATCGTTTATTCATACAGTTGAGATGCATACACATCATAAAGAATGTAAAATTACTAACCTAGATTGGATCATGCAAATACAACCCTAGACAAAACAAAGATCCAATCCTTACAAATGAGCTCGAGCTCGCCTTATATGGGCTTAGCCGAGTAGTGGGTTACAGCTAACAAGACAAATCATGCAATCGTGGTGTCCGAGATTGTCGAGTAAGTCGGTGATGCTTCCGAGTTGGTTCCGAGAGTGGAGCTTTCATGTTTCCGAGCATCCAAGAGTAGGTGGTTCCAGCTGTCTTCCACTTAGCGCTTCCCCCGATCTCATGATAGGGACTATTCGTTGCTGTACGAGATCTCCTGTCCTCTCGAGGTCGTACCATCTTGTCTTATCCTTCGTCTTGGTTCTCGAGGTGTGGGCACGTGTCTCGGCAGATTTTTGCATCTACAGTGTTAATGGTCATCATATAATGATTTTATTTGCTTGGTTTGTTTTCTATTTGTTCTATTGTTTTGTGCAATGTCCGCATGGCATAAAAAGTTGTATTGACGTTGTTGTTTGCTATTTAGATGGTAGGAGTAGTGTTAATGAGAACCTTCTTTTATTATCTTTTTGTTCATTAGCGTTAGTTGTCATCCTTTCATATATTATTAGCGTTTTTTGAAAGACACAGCAAGCACCACCATCAAAGCTAATAATTATTGTGATTAAGAGGAACAGCTTGCCAGATGGATATAAGAAGATGGTTATTCGCATCTCCGACAATGCAGCATATACAAATGATCACTTCACAAGCACACAGGGATGAATCAATGTAGAATTTCTAGGTGGATTGGCTTTAAGAACTATTTTAAGTTCAATTTGTCGCACTTAAAATAGCAGATCTACGACTTTGAAAGTCCAATATCTAGGTAACCTTAAAGTTCAATTTCTAGGTAACGACCGGAAGGTATTATAGCAGATCTTTATTAAATTAAGACATGTTCGTTCATAAATAGGTGATTGATTTGTTCTTTCTGTGATATCAGTATTTTATGGGTAGATTTTGCATGAGTAATGGTATAGTTTCATTTTTGTGTTGTTTTGATTATTACATTGTGAGTGTTGAAGGAACATGTTTTTGGTATTGAACGTGTTTGCAGAGTAAATAGTGTAGCTAATTATGGTTGAAGCCTGCCGAGCAACCAGTTCCATATTGGTGCAAATTACCCTATATGTGTCATAATAGGTCTGTTAAAATTGCACCGAGAATACCAGGCAAGAACAGCTTCCATAAAACCAGACAAAATTGGTCTTCAAGAGATTCGGTTTTGAGTCTCCAAGAATACCAAGCCAGATAGTTCCTTGGGCGATTTAATCTTGAAGCTCCATCAAAAGCATGAGGTGCGTCTTAAGTTACGTTTTGTCCATGATGTTTGGTAGAATTGTATTTATTTTTAGATTGAGTCAAAACAATATGTGTTTCAGTGCTTCTAAAAGACAAAAGACGGCAGAGGAAGCTCAGTCTGTGCTTTCTCTTGGCCAAAAAAATTTGAACGCATGATTTATTTATTATTTGAAACTATATTTGTCTTAAGCACTGATTTAATGAGAGCATTCGGACAATAGATATGTACGATTCATGATGGAGTTATATTGAAGACAATATGTTTAGCACAGAAAAAGCGAAGGGAAGAAGAACGACGGTGGAAGCAACGGCTCCAGCGAGAAATTCCTGAGCTAGGTAGTCCAGAAACACAGTGCGACCAACAGTAATTCAAGAACCAAAAAGTGCATATGAAATATTACTCGCAGCTAGAGGTGTAGGAGCACGGACATTCGTAGTAACTCTGCCTTTTATTTATGTATTCAAGGGAAAAACTTGGTACCAACATTTGACTAACGATCTACCTTACTTTTGCGGAGAAGTACATATCATCATCTTAGAGTGCCATCAAACTCTACTTAAATCTTGATGTACCTGAACTTATTGAAATGCGAAAGGCGTAGATTTCTTTTTATAATAGTTTTATCAGTTTATTGCAGATGCTATCAGCCACCTCTAGACAAGACCAATGGAAATATGAAACGCTAACCACATTAGCGTGACAAACATTGGACAGTAACTGCGTAATTCCAAGTAACATTTTTTTCATTTTTTGTTATAGATAAGTAAATGATAAAACTAATGCATTATTTTCGTTCTTTGGTTGTTGCTTATTGTTTTTTGGCAAGACAATTTGATTTGATGGAATCCATTGAATGAATTGAAGCGGCCTATGTGGTAGTGTCGTAGTGGTACTATCGTTTCTTATTGTTTTATTGTGATAATGACCATGCTTGAATCTCCATAAGTTTAATATATTAGCTTCTTTCTAACTTAGCACACAAACTCAGTTATAACTGAACCCGCACACTGAACCCACAC
>JAJJMA010173398.1:0-27696 GCA_023529015.1 Papaver nudicaule
GATAGCGAAGAACTTCTTAACTAACACTACATAGTTCTTTATGTTCACGGGGTTTTCAGAATTTTTATTTTTTTTTCATTTTCTCTTGCTTTCCAGGGTTTTCTTTGGCTTGTTATTTTGTGAAGTCTATGAGAAATGGAAGTAGGCTTCTTCGTAAACTTTTTTCATTTTCTCTTTGCTTTCCAGGGTTTTCTTTGGCTTGTTATTTTATGAAGTCTATGAGAAATGGAAGTAGGCTTCTTCGTAAACAAAGGAAAAAAAAAAGAAAAACTTGAAAACAAAAAGTGGCAGTGAATCGGTTAGCTAAGTTCTGAAGTGTTTCCTCCATCGGTTTTTTAGATGAAAAGATGACGGTGCTGTCATTTGATCATTATATTTGTGATATTTGGGTTTCTTTTCGATACATCAGTAATATTTGTTTGGTTCTTTCTAAGGGAATTTGCTAGAAACCCTAAGACAACTATTTATCTTATGTATGTGATTATGTTTCTTATGGGCTCTTATGGTTCTCTTGTCTTCTGAACTCTATGTTTTGATACGCCAAACTGGCCTACAGCAGAGTCCAATCCCCTCCTCTAAAATAAGACTCATCCCCCTTTCTTTTCTGATCATTTTTTAAGGCTACTTAGCCGGTGTCTCTTTTCCCTCTAAAGGATTGCATTTTTCTTGAAAGGTGATTCAGGGGCTTCGAAAAAATTGAAGCCCTCGGATCACAGGTTCCCCGAAGTAATTTTGCTCTCCCCCTATGTAATTTTTTTCAAATACCAAAACTACCCTTTTAATAACCTAATCTACCAAAAAATTAACCTAATCTAAAATCAAAAACCTTAAAAAAGTTTTCGATTTTTTTTCCCCTCTTCTCTTTCTTCTCCTTCTTCCTCTTCTCTTTCTTCTCCCCATCCTTCAAACCCTAAAAAAAACCTAGATTTTTTCGAAACTTCGATGGATTCAGCTGAGAATGGTGGCGCGAGGGATATCGAAAGGTAACAATCGAAACCCACTTCCTTTTTTAGTTGTTTAGCTTGATTCAGCTAAAAACATAAAAAAAAAATCGAAGCAGGGTTACTTACGGCTACCTGTAACTCCACGTTTGTAGCCGTAAGTCATAGTTACGGCTGCGATCTGTAGAACATGTAGCCGTAGATTTAAAATAGTTACGTCTCCAAAGTTAGCAGCCGTAAGTTTTGATAATTTTATAAAACTTTTGTGTCGCAGACTTACCAGCCGTAAGTCTTTTTTTTGAGCCGTAAGTCATTATTATTTTTTTTTATATTTTTTTTTTTGCATCAGGACCGCTGAAATTACACAACCTGTAATTAGAGAAGAAACACCTGATGAGGAAACACCACCCATTATCGATAGAGCAGATTTTCCTGAATGGATGAATGTGTGTGATTATCACTTTGCAAATAGAGCACCTCGTAATCTAGGACGAAGAAGAGTGGGGGAGGTAGAAGATGAATGGCGGTTTGAATGTAAATTATGTGTTCATGTCCCACGCCATCTAAGGAGGAACATCCTTACAAATGGGGCAGTAAAAAGTACTCATGATGGTTGGGCGGTTGCTTGGGGTGATTGCTATCTATTTGTGGTTCCTGCTCGTCGTCTTACCCCAGAGGAGAGAGCGAGGGCCGGAATTTGAACAATTTGTGTTTCAGCTTATTTTGTGTGAATTCCAAAGGTGTTGTTTTTTTTCCCCTCTTTTTATGGTTGATGTTAGTAGTACTGTTATGGATGGTTTTTATTTGGATATTTTCAATGGTGATGTTGGTTTGTATGACTTTGAAAACACTGATCTTGGTGTTGGATACTTTTCTGGTTAATTGTGCATAACTTTATATCCTAGCCGTAAGTACATTTATCCCAGCCGTAAGTACAGTTATCCTAGCCGTAAGTACAGTTATCCTAGCCGTAAGTACAGTTACGTCTGTTAAGAAACACTGATTGATAGCCGTAACTGTTCAAGTAAATTAATACGTAAATTAAACCAAACTGATAATCAATGATTAACCAAAACATGATTAACAAACTTACTTAAAAGAAAAACTTAGGAAAAAAACTTAAAAAACTGAAAATCAAGTGAAGAAGAAGAAGAGAGGAAAAAAAAACCAACTTTTTTTCTAAAAACCCAAACTTGATTCACTCAACCAAAATGAGTGAATCAAGCACCCAAATGGATTCTGATGTATCTCCTTCCATTGACGACATCTTCATTGAAAGACACATCGAAGGAAATGAAGGATTATACAATTTCTTTGATGGTAAAAAGTTTGTATGCACAAGTGAAGACTTTCTCGAGAAATACGAGGTCGATCCTGCAGATTACCCAAACCTGAATGTACCCAATGTAGAAGAACCTCAAGAAAACAATCAGGTATGCTTTATTCCTCTCAAGACAGTTGAAATCACGTACAAAATGTGATTTTTGTGAGTTCCAGAAGGAACTTACGGCTTGTATTAGCAGTCGTAAGTTAGACTTACGGCTTAAAGTTCTTCAGATCCGCGCCGTAAGTCTAGAATTTGGGGATTTTCCTGGCCGTACATCAAGTTACGGCTATGTCCGACGCGATGTTACCAGCCGTAAGTTTGTGCATGGGAATATTCAATGCCCATACTTACGGCTTCAATGTTTTACTTACGGCCCATAAGCTTTCGAGGACCAATTTTTTTAGCCATACTTACGTCTTAAATATTTTAACCTTAGTGGTCGTAAGTCAGGTTACGGCTACTTAATACAAAATATTATGAGCCGTAACTATTCCTGTCTGACTAATTTAATACTTTTTTTTATGTTGTGTAGGTTGTGCCACTAATTGTTCCCATCAATAATCAACCACCGGCTACTCGTGTTTGGCATGACACTACCGCTCACTATGCACCTTATGTCCGAACAATTGTAAGCGCACCATCTTATGTATATGAATGCGTGTTTTTTAAATATTATTTAAAACGTTTAGATATCTAATTATTGGGTTTAATGTAGACATGGCCGGACAAGGAAGAAGCCGTCAAATGGGCTATTGTACATGCTAAAAAGAAGATGTGCATGATAGTCAAAGGAAGTAATGTGACCTATAACCGTTTTCAATTAGTGTGCGAGTGTAGTGGAGTGTATAAGAGTCATGCAAAGAAAGGCACCGTGCGGAAGCTTTTGAAGATTAATAGGAAGACCCCAAAAACCTTTACAAAGAAAACAAATTGCCCTTTTAGACTCCAATTTGCTTTAAACAAGCAAAATGGGAGATGGTTTTTGAAGACGGTGATAAGCGGTTGTCACAACCACGATCCTCCCGAGAGTTTTTATAGACATGATTTAGCTACAAGGTTAACTCTCGATGAAAGAATTTTGGTGGAAGGGATGTACGCAAGAAATGTACCTCCTCGTGATATTCTTGGCAACCTCCAACATGTAAACACGGAAAATTGTTCGAATTTGAGAACAATTTACAACGCCACCTCTAAAGCAAAGAGAATCAAATGGCAAGGTAGGTCCGATCTTCAACAAAAACTTTTTGAAGCTTTGAAAGACAAATTCACTTGTTACTTCGAGGAGGACGCGGACCACAAAGTGACCCACATGTTTGTTGCTCATCCGGAATTCATAAAATTGGCGCGGTGCAATCACCAAGTTCTATTGTTAGATTGTACTTATAAAACCAATAAGTATCGTCTACCTCTTTTGCATTTAGTTGGCCAAACTTCTACAAAGCAACCTTTTACCATCGGCTTTTGTTATATGATGGACGAGACCGAGGAAAGCTATGTTTGGGCATTGCAACAATTGAAGTATATATACCATGTAGATCATTATCCGGGTGTCATCATTACCGACAAAGAGCAAGCCTTAATGAATGCGATCAATAGTGTTTTTCCGGATGCTCACAACATGCTTTGCACTTTTCACGCATGGAATAGCGTACAAGTAAAGTGCAAGCCTCTTATCGCACCAACAATGAAAGAAGAGTACATCAAAGCTAAGAAACTACCGGAAGCGAAAATGAAAGAAAGGTTAGAGGAGTTGAAAAAATTGGAAGAGTTCAACAAAGATGAATGGGCAAAACTCTTGGTACAATGGGATGATATAGTTTGGGCACTCACAATCAAGGAATATGAAGAGAAGGCAAGTGAGATGTTGAGCTATTGGAATCGTATCCCCGAAGTTAAAAGGTACTTAAAGGAGGAATGGTTTGTCCCTCATAGGCATCGGTTTGTCGCGGCTTTCACCAATCAACGCAAGCACTACAAGAACCAAGCAACAAGTTCCGTGGAGTCATGTCACGGCCGGTTCAAAAAAAATCTTTTAAATGGTGATGGTGGATTTGTTAAGGTTTACAATGCTATGAAAAGGTATTTTAAACATATGTTAGATACGATTAAGGGAGCTTTTGAACATAATCGAATGAATATGCCCACCAAGTACATTAACGAACCTTGTCTCGAAGGAATCACCCATTTTGTGTCCCATTGGGCTATTGAGGAAGTCATGAAGGAACGAGAGAAATATCGTAATGGTGAATTCGACCCCAATGTGTGTATTTGTCCCAACATGTCATCCATGGGACTCCCATGTTGCCATAGATTTGCGACTTTCGCGGATGGTGTGGTCCCAATTGGCGAGATCGATCCATTTTGGAGACAACTTTCATTCCAAGGACAAGTCTTCGACAACGATTTTGGGGGAGAGTTTAATGAGACATATGAATATGAAGCAACGAGGGAGTATTGAAAGGACATGAATGTGGGACAAAGGCAATCTTGGTGCGCACGGTATCGAAAATGGGCTCATGCACACACTAGATGTGATCTTTTTGAACCGGATAAAAAGAAGGATGGTAGGGGTAGGCCTAACACCAAGGTTACAAAGAGAGTTGCTCGTGCGAATGCAAGAGAGAGAAATATTGCGTCAAAGACAAGAGACCCCTCGGGCTTTGAGTTGATGAACCAACGAGAGAGTGAAGACTTCGAGATGATGAAGAACTTGGAGGAGGTAAAAGGTTTAGACGACATGGAATGCACCCTTCAAGCATTTGTCAACAAAAACAAACGTAAACGACCTCCAACGGGAAAAGCTTCAACAAGTCGTCAACCCAATGTGAAGGAGATTCCAACGGTTGCCACTCTAACAAAAGGGAATGTGAAGGATAAAGATGTGATGGGCAAAGGCAAGGGTGTGGCAACATCCCCCGAACAAACAATAGTAAGGCTACCAATCAAAGTTTTTAAGAGGAGAAGCACCCCGGTAGTGAAGAAGAGGAGCACCCCGGATGTGGTTGTTGAAGAGCTTGACAATAGGAGGGTTTTTAAGCATGGGAAGGAGGTACGTCGCGAACCTTGTGGTAACTTTAGAACCCCTTTGGATGAACATGGAAACATTCATAGGCCTTACCACATGATTTATTATGAGTGGATGGAGCAACTTCCATCTATAATTCATGACTACATAATCTCCATGGAAGATGTAGAGGGCGATGGAAATTGTGGTTACCATGTTACATCGGAACAACTAGGACCCTTTCCCGCGGTGAACCAACCCACCTATGTTAGGATGTTGTTGTATGCAAGATTAAATAGAGAGCCGGATCTTTACTACTATTTGTTGTCGGGTCCCGGGGACGACAATGATAGACTAGAGGCAATGAATAGGAGACTCATCGGGGAAGGTGATCTTATGTCAAGGGGAAATTGGATGGCATTTCCGGAATGCGGGCACTTGATTGCCGATGAATTCAAATGCGTTGTTCACTACTTCTCCCGTGGTGGTAATAACACGTACACTCCCCGCTATGCGAGGTATAGTCAAGAACATGGAGATCTTGGCAAGCCTCGCCGTCTTGTGATTGCACAAATTGGAGGATGTCATTTCATAGGGCTTAAGTTAGAAGATGGTTGCCCATTACCACCGTTGTCCCCTACAACGTTGAACAAAGAGATAGCTAGGGAATGGTGTGGACAATACGAGACAGAAATGAACACTTGGGATGCAATAAAAGCGTCGCAAAGAGCCCAACAACCACAAGAACCGTTGAGAGATTTGGATGAAGAGGAAAAAGAAGCTTGAAGATGTTGGTGATACATGTTTTTAGTGATACATGTTTTTTGTTGTGTTTTTTGTTGTTTTTTTTGTTGAAACATGATGATGAATGTATTTTGGATTATTTTGGCAAACACTTCACTTTTTGGAGTTATGTTTTATGAAATTCCACTTACTTACGGCTTAAACCCAGATAATTTCAGTAGCCGTAACTTGACTTACGTCTGGGAAAGTGTAGTCGTAACTTTACTTACGGCTGGTACCAGGGTAATTTCAGTAGCCGTAAGTACTCCTGTAACTATAAAAAAAAATACTAATTTTCAACATACATAGATGCCTTACATATTATTTTTTACCACATAGATGCCTTACATATTGATTTTTACCACCATCACGACTTACTTATATCAAGTCACCATTGCTACCGTTAAGTTTCACAAAAAACTTCCTACATTGCCTATAATGAGCTTCATATTTGAACTCCTTTTTGTGCCATCGAGTCCATTCCCTTAGAGCCCTCTTGACAATGTCTTCATCGGTTTCACCCTCAAAACGACAACATCGGTTGATGAATGCCACTAGTTTCATGAATTCACGAACCCGTCTTTGAATTTTAGACCATCGCAGCATCAGCACAACCCTTTTGCGCGTCATCGGATTTTTGGTTTCTGTCCAAAAATCATGTGTAATGTCCCACCAGGTTTCAGGAGGCAAGCCCCACTCCAAGTTTCCCTTGAAAGCCTTAAATTGCTCTTTCGTCGGATAGTGAATGATATAGTTTGCGCAAAGACAAGCATCTTCCTTCTGTGTAAACTTTGAACCAGCAACAGTTCGGTGAGCCATTATTTCAGTTGGTGCAACCACGACACTTGAGTCTGGTTCTCTGAAGCGCAAAATATGGCAGAGAAATGTGAGAAAATTGGTTGTCATTGTAACTTACGGCTACTAAGCCGTATAGATATGCAGCCGTAACTACACTTAATGCTGATAGGTTTGTACTTACGGCCTGTAACCTTGCGACAAAAAAAAATTGATTTACAGAAACCTACGGCTAGTAACTAAAGTATCGAAATGAGACGTAACTAACTTACGGCTAGTAAACAGAACTTACGGCTTGGATCTGAAGCTTTAATGGCTTACCTAACAAACTACTTACGGCTAGATGTTCTTCAGATGCGAGACGTAAGTAGGACTTACGGCTCTAATAGCCAGCCGTAAGTAGTTCTGAAACTCGTTTTTTGATTTTCATGGAGTGAATCTTACCTAGTTTTAGCACCAAAATCAATAACAAAAGAGTGGGTTTGGATGCTTACCTTTGCTGCTCCATTGTTGCATCAGTTTTGGTTCCATCCATGATCAAAAACTCGAAAATGAGAAATGTGGAGAGGAAATGGGGAAGAAAAGAGAGGTAAGAGAGGAGAAGAGAGGGGAGAAATTTTGATGTTTTGATTGTTATGTTTTGATTTTTTTTGTGTGGGATTTAAGTATTTATGTTTGTAATTAGGGTGGGGGTAAATTTGGGTAAGAATTAGTATAAATTAGTATAAGGATAACTCATTTCACGATTTTTGACAGTCCCCTATAAAAACGCCTGGACATTTGAAGTAAAAAGTGAGGGCTTCAATTTTTTTCGAAGCCCCTGAATCACCTTTCTTTTTCTTTTTTTGGCTTGATCTCATCATGTGCATTTTGTTTTATTGTATTGGGAATTCTGTTTCTTCATATTTAAGTCTCATTTAAGCTGCTACTTTGAGAGAGTGGGAGAGGAATCTCTATGCTTCACAGGATGCTGGTTAACTATGGTTCAAATTCGTTGTTACATACAATGAATGCGCCAAATTGCTTCATAAAAAATGTTTTGAAAGGTGAGTAAGCTTACGAGCCGTTTAGATGTCATGTGAAATGCACATTAAAAAAAAAAAGGCTGATTTAGGGACCGGGTGAATTACTAGGGAGACCGGACTAATGAGACAAAATAGAGACATTTTGGGGTAATTAAAGTCACCCCACATATTTGGATATAACCTCTCCTTCCCCATGTTATTACCACGCCACCACCACCACCAGCAGAGCCGCCGCTGCTGCCACCACCACAACCTCCTCCTTATTTTCTATTTCGTCTAGTTTAGTCTATTTTCGTCTGGTTTACTCCATTATCGTTTAATTTCATCCATTTTCGTCTAGATTTTTCTTGGTTGGATTTTTCTTTTTTACACTAAATTCGACAGGGCTGGTTGTGGCAACTTAGCTAACAAAATTTCGTCTGGTTTAGTCCATTTTCGTCTGGTGTTTTTTCGGCTGGATTTTTTTTTAACACTAAATTTGTTTGGATTGGTTGTGGCAACTTAGTTAACAAAATTTCGTCTGGTTTAGTCCATTTTCGTCTGGGTTTAATTTATAATTTCGTCTGGTTTAGTCCAACCGCAACTAAATTTCGTCTGGGTTTCATTCTTAAATCCAACCGAAATATCTGGTTTCATTCAAAATCCAGCCGAAATATCTGGGTTTCAGCGGAAATATATTCTAAATCCAACCGAAATATTATGGCTACTTGGTAAAGTACGTACGTTTATTAGTTCATTCCAAAAGAACTGCTGAGATGTTGTTGGGGTAAATTTTCCTTAGTATATTAGGGGCCAACTTCGGAATGAAACAATGGGAATCACATGGATGGGGAGGTTTGTTTGAATTTTGTTCCAGTACGTAGCATCTCTAATACATGGTCTGTATGTGATTTCTATCTCTTTTATTCAAAACTGAAATCAGCAGCGCAGGGAGATCTTGGATATGGAATTATCGACAGTGATTACTGGTATAAAACTGAGATCACGATATTTTTTTTTTTCGTTTCTGTTATTGTAGGATGATAAAATTGTTGCCTTTCAAGACATTAACCCATCTGCATTCAGGTATTTATTGGATTTAACTTCCGCTTGATTGATTTCGCTGAGGATAGTAATGTTGGTTCTTGAAATATTATTATGTGTTGTTTAGATGGATTAAATGGCTGAACAATAAATAGAAATGGTGGCGGCGGCGGCGGCGATGGTAGTGGTGGAGGCGGTGGTGCTGTGATGGTGGTGAAGACATGGAGAGGAGAAGAAGATGATTTTTTTTTTTTGATTAGGTTTTAGTTTTTATTTGATTAGGTTTGATTATGTTATATTTTAGACACCCCTTATAATACACCTAGGATATGAATATTATTTTCCGGTCTCCCTAGTAATTCACCCGGCCCCTAAATCAACCTTTCATTAAAAACCATATTTGATTGATGATTGTTTATGAAAGCTAGATCTTGAAAAGTATAAAGAAAAGCTTGATTAGACTTGGATAAGGAAGAAGTTACCTTCCTTTTATCAACTAAATCTTGCACACTAGGAGCTTGTTTGGATACCAGAAGCAGAAGCACTTCTGCTTCTGGACTTCTCAGAAGTACTTCTGAGAAGCAAATAAGTTGGAAAGTTGCGTTTGGATAACACTTGCTTATAAGCTAAAAAGCAATTAAGTAAGTTTGGCAATCAATATCTAATATTCTATACTTCTGTAGATTGTTTTTGATGATCACAGGATCAATTCTTTCACAAACCTAGAAGATCCTAGTAAATGCATAGATCGTTCCATGTAACACACCCATAAAAAAAATTGATTGAAAATTCATGTCATACATCTATTAAATTTAACACAGCCATAAAATTTGCAGTCTCGTCTATGATTTATGTAAATTTCAAAATTCATGCCATACATCGATCAATCAAAAACCATTTAGTTGATGGAAATCAATAAATATTACGAAAGATAATAACTAGATATGTCAAACAACATACAGACTAAGAAAAAATTAATTAAAATGTCACCTAATAATTAAATTTATAGATCAATCTATAGACTTGATTCGGTTTAGAGATATTATTAAGAAAATAGATAAGTTATTTGATTTTCGTAATGCTTCAAAACTTATTGATCTTTTATTGGCAAGCATCACTGTTGATTCGATTCAAAAAGAAAAGAAAAAAACACGGTTGATTAGGGCTAAATCCAAAATCTCAGTTTTTATAAGTTAATAAAAATCCTAGAGACTACCAACAAAAGAAAACGCTTGGTATGAGATTAAAACTTGGTAAGGATTGATTCTTGTACTAGATTTTTTTTTTTTTTTGTTACAGAAAACATGGGAAGAAGAAGAAGAGGAGGAAAAGATATGTGTTGCAGAGAACGAGAAGGGAAGGAGAGAATAAGGGGAAAAGAATGAGAGAAAGATAGAATTACGTGGTCCCCACTAGAAGCTACTTCTCACAGAAGTGAGAAGCCAACATTTTTTGCTTCTCCCAGGAGCTTCTTTTTGACTTATAAGTCACTTTCAAAAGTCAATCTATTTTACATATCCAACCAAGCTTCTGACTTATTGACTTCCAGAAGTTGAAAAGCAACTTCTGGAACCGTATCCAAACAAGCTCTAGATAGGATGACCGTAAGTCAACCAATGGGTCCAAAATGTAGACATGTTGATAGGTCACAAATTAACCGCAAATCATGGTGTTTTCTCTCTTTCATTCTTGAAATTACTTGGCAGTTGTTAAATCTGTTGTAGCAGTTACATGCACAGTGCACATTCAATGTGCTTAAAGTTCTTCCAATCCTGTTAGATCAACCCCTTAGGAATGGAGAGAATTTGCCAAACAAGATGTTTAGGTGAAAGCAGCTAACACAGATAAAGCGTCTGGGTTTGCATAAGAGCATCTTTATGGTTGATCTAACGTCTGCCCTCCAGTGCAAGCTCCACTTATAAGCTAACTGTTACATACATCACCAAATAACATTAAAACTGCAGCAAGTCGCCACTCAAAAGCATCAGATGCCAGGACCCTAGAAGTCAAGATTTTAAAATAACACTTTAGCAAGAAACATGTGACTGACACGTTACCCGTATGATCACTCTTTGTCCTTTGACTGTGAAATCCATTCAAGAAGGCCGAGAAAAAGAAGGATTAAATTCTAGAAATCGCTGTCTTTTCTGCTTGCTGAAAACTTGCATCACATGGTGATGGAATGGTTCACAACATTTAGACATATTGACCCCGCCCCCTTCACAAAAATACAAAACAAAATGAGGTGTTTTTTCAAATAATTTACACAATTAGTGCTCTTCTGTCCAACTCACTTAGATAGTAGAATTTCACTGCATTTCACTGCATTATTTTTCACTGCATTATTTTTCAATCATTTTTCTAGTTAGGTTACCATTGCGGCCGTTTGTGTGGATATTTCTTAGCACCCTTTGATTTGGAAGTGTGAATGCAAATGTAATATTTTGGAGCTTTAAAGTTAACTCAAAGGGCCATCCTCTAAATTTATCACAGTGGTACATAAAACAGATGGACAAATATGAGAGGTTGGACTACTGTTTGACTATAAACATGATTATGGTTGCTTAATTCAGGACCTAATTTTACAAGAGCCCCTGGATATGCCAATAATTGGGGACCAATTTGTCAATAATATTTTGAGTATTTGTAAGAAAAATGATGAATACATAGGACAAGGAACAAAGACGAGGTGTCCCCATCCAAGTGCCCTCATTATTAGCCTTTTCTATTTTGATTGATCCGTCTATCTATAACTACTATTGTCTTTTTTTTTTTTTTTTTTTTGAAAATCAAAGAACCTTTTCATTAATGGAAATTCGAGGTTACATTGAGTTAAAGATCGAAAATAAGAAAATACAAAGAACCATGAACATATTGTAGAAGTATAATACCGAGAAATCCGACAAGAGAAAGAGAAGGATTAACAGAGTAAGACAAATACAAGTATGAATAAAAGAACCGCCATTAAAACGTACAAAAACCTCCTTGAAGGAGTAGATAAAACCACCTTGAAGGTATAGATAAACCTCCTTGAAGGAGTAGAAAAACCTCACCATATAGTAAGTAAAAGACATCAAAATTACCTAAACTAAGCAACTAATCTATGAAAGCAAGAAAATGGATTGTGACCTGCTCAGATCCGGTCCTAAATGACCAGATCTGAGCAGTGAAGATGGAACTTTAGATGGGTTTTTTTGAGGAAGAAGAGAGAGCTAGAGAGGAGAGAGAGTTATAACTACTATTGTCACTTTCATAGTTCTTTACAATACAAAATATCCTGGAGTCATTGGGGCGGATCAAAAAGAATGGGGGCAGATTGAGTTTTTTTTTTAAAACCCGTTCACCCAAACGTAATTAGGCTATCCCTTATCTCAGTGTCTAAATACCCCCACACATATTAAGCTACCGATTAACTCAAAACAAGTTACCGATTAAGCTAACCTAACTACAAATTAACCTACTTAGCCACCGATTAGCTTAGGTTGTTTTATTTTTGTTATTTTGAGAGAGAGTTAGAAGAAGAAGAAAAAGAAGAAGAAGTTTTTTTTTTGTTGAGATGGTTGTTTTGAGTAAGATTGAGCGGGGTGAATGTTCTTCTCGTGAGGGTGATCATGCTACGAATTCATCTTGAATGGAGGAAGCCATGGATTGTTGGAACTCTACCATTATAGAGAAAAACCATGAAAAAGAGTGTTTGAAAAAATATGAAGAATCAAAGAAGGGAAAGGAAGTGAACTCGACTCCAAATGATCAGGTAATGCTCTAATTTGAAACCCATTAGCTTGTAATGGTTGATTGACGTATGAAAAATCAAAGTTTGCATGCATTGAATGTTGCAGTTAGAGTATTCGGTAGATCCAGACCATTAATGGAGCCACCGAATATCCCAACCACCATCCGTACATGCACAATAAAGTAACCATTCGGTCGCTCGAAATCTTTTCTAAGCTACCGAATGTATACTCGGTAGTCTAAGGTGATTTAATTAGCTATCGAATGTATACTCGGTAGTCTAAAGCTACCGAATCATATTGATTTTTGGTACAAAATATTGGCAATAGAGAACATGTGCGTAGTAACCACGGGTCGAAATTCAAGGTTTAATATATTTGAAATGATTTGTGAATGCGGTAGGAAGGATGAGAGTCATAAAGCAAAGGGTTATAAGCCTATAAAGAAGACCGACATGATTTACAATACTCATTCAAAGAAGACCGATTGTCCGTTCAAGATGCTTTTTAATCTAGGACGCGATGATTTGTGGAGAATGAAAGTAAAGAATGGTTATCACAACCATGATAATCCGGAAAGTCTTGTTGGGCACGTTGCTTATGCTAAGTTGACTCCACATCAAATGGATCTTGTAAGGGCAATGATGTGTGGAATATTTTCAACACCAGAACATAGGGGGTCCTTGGGGGGCTACGGTCGACCTGACAGGTCAGGTCGTGGGGGTCCAGGGAGACCGCCCCCGGAAGAATTTGAATTAGGTTTTTTATTTGGCAAGCAAAAAAGCAACCGAGTGTGGAGAATTGACCCTCGGTAAAACAATATAGCTGCCGAGTACACTTACTCGGTAGCTCGATAAATAAATGAGTTACCGAGTGGTGTTAAGCCCTTCGGCAGCACAAACATACTCGGCAAACAGAAGAGCTATCGAGTAAGAAAAATTAATACTCGGCAGCCAACATTGCAACCGATTATACCTTAAAAATTATACAGAAAAAATATGATATGAAAAATCATACTCGGTAAGTCAAAAGAGCTGCAGAGTAGTGTATAATCCATAAGTACTCGGTAAGCAAAAGAGCCACCGACTCTGTAAATTTTCATACTCGGTAGCTCTATAAGCTACCGAGTTATGATGTTCATACATAAACCCTAGTTTTTCTAGGCGAAAAATGGAAACCCTAATTGCTAAATTCATACATAAGCTTGAGAATTACCTCACTGAAACCATTGGTGGAACTAATTCTGGTGGAATTAGTCTTACCAAAATCAATTGTCAATTTCTGGGTCGGGGGTTGGGAGTATGGGATAGAGGAGGAAAATGGTAGTGAACGGCGAACGAAAATGGTGGTTGTGGAGGAGGAAAATGGTGGTTGTGGAGGAAAAGGGGAGAAAGGGGGGAGGAGAAGAATGAGAATGAACCTGGTTTCATTCGGTAGCCTAGGTTTAAAGAGAAGATAGAGGCGGAATTGGGTGGTAGAGGAGGGGAAGGGGAGGAGAAGAGGTGAGGAAGGGGAGGAGGAGAATGCTATTGTTTCTCTCATTCGGTAGGTTTAGGCTATTATACTTAGCAAAAGGGTAGTACAGACATTTTACATGTTTGGGAAAGGGTATAACTGGTTTTTCGCCCACCATTTAGACACCCTTAACACGTCAAACTGGATCGTCGAATAACCTCAATCTGCCCCCATTCTTTTGGATCCGCCCCAATGACGCCAGGCAAAATACACCTTAAATGAAAGTCATGGCACATGGGTATTTAAGACAGTAGCTTTGGTATTTACATTTTCTGAAGCCATTTATTTATTTATTTATTTTTATTTTTTTAATCGTGGAAAGAAATAGGATTACAAAAGTGGAGCTTGGCAAGAAGTTGGACTCCGATCCCTTTTTTTTTTTTTTTTTTTTTTTTTTGACTCGTTTGTGTTCACTAGATTAAGGTACCCCTCTGTACCTTTATTTTCAATGAATTTCCTCATTGTCAGATGAAAAAAAAAACTGAGTTAAGAAGACACGAGAAAGAAAAGTTCATTTTGTTTAGTCAATTCAAAACAAGCACAAGTTTTCATAATTCAAGAACTGAACCAAATATTTTCCCATTTCAGTTTCCAAGTGATTCTAAACGGGTCTATCAAAATATTTATGAAACGTGGCTTTAAATTGTCTGTAAACCAACGAGTTACATACTCAAAAAATTATAAGGTTTCTCCCCATGGGTTTATCAATTTTGGGTATTCCATAGGTTTGGGTTATCTGATTTGATTAGCAATTTAACTAAAGTATATAAAAAGGTGATTAATGATAAAACGACCAAAATCATGCCCCTATAAAATAGTACATGCCCTCACTCTCTCTCAAACATCATCACTCAGTAACTTGTCCCTGTTAATGGGAAATACATAGACATTCCAAACTTTCTTCACAATTATAAGAATCCTTTAGAAGAAGTAGTAGTACTACTACTACATGTTCACATGGGAGACATGCCAATCTGTGATGAAGTGATAAACACACATCAAAAGTTTACCCACTAGCTACCATTTCAGGTTCTATGGTTGTTGTTCTTTGCTACTTACTTTTTCTTACTAACTGTTCATGAACTCCATGAGTTGTAGTAGAGTACTTGTACTGGTCACTCTTGCAGCCAATACCTTACCTTTTTGTTTTGTCTCTTCCTACAATACTCCTTCTATTTCCCTTTTCATTCATTGATCTCCTAAATTTAAGGGTCTCTGACTACTTTAATTTCTTCTCCACTCTCACAGTCTCACTAATGCTTACAAAGTAGCTAGTAGTTGTAGTAGTAGTACTTCTCTCTTGCAGTTTCATCTGTTTCTTGCCTTAGCTTTTAATCCTTCTCAATGATATGTAACCATCTTCCCATTCCTATCTCTCTAGACTAGAGTACTACACTTTAGAAGAAGTTGTCATTAAGATTTTCTTTTAATAGATTTGGGTATTAGAAATTCTTGTCCTTGAAATTTTCTTTTTATAGATTTGAGGATCTCTATAAAATATTTTTCAGGAGGATTGTGGTTGTGGAATCTAGTGAGGGAAGTAGGTTCATTTATATTTTCTGTCTACAAGTTTGAGGTGAAGAAACCAAGAGTTTAGGTACCATGGGGAAGCTAACATTTGGCAAAGTGTTGGATTGTTTTAGTGTGTCACCTAAAGGTTCAAAGTCTTGTTTTTGTATAAACTCTTTAGAGGAACTAGATGATGAAGATTTTGATAGGAAACCATTATTGATTGGAAAAGAAAAAAGTCACCAACTGTTGAAATTGGGAGATCTTGTTGATGGCACACAAACTTTGGCTTGTCAGTTGAAACCAAAGGTGAGAATAGTTAAGCTTCAACTTCAACTTTTTTCAACTTTTTTTTTTGCAAAGGGATTATCCTGAATCTTTGATGTTGATTCTCTATAGATGGTGGTGCTAAGGGTTTCAATGCATTGCAATGGCTGTGCAAAAAAAAGTTGAAAAGCATATCTCAAAGATAGATGGTGAGAATTTTCTATGCTACTTACTCATATTTTGACTTCAATGTGCACCTGTGTCAGTAATGGCCCTTGAATTGTGGGGGGTGTTTTTATTGTTTTCTACTCTTAAGGTAACACTATCTATCCCTCTCTCAATAATGACAGGAGTGATATCTTATCAAGTGGACTTGGAAAACAAGAAGGTGGTGGTGATAGGGCATGTCCTGCCATATGAAGTGTTGGTGAGTGTATCCAAAGTGAAGAATGCAGAGATATGGTCATCTACTTTCGTTGATCAAGAAAAGGAAAATTCAGACGGAAAATAAAACAAGACCATTAACACCTCGTTCGGTTGGGAGAATTGGATTCCTGGGAACGAATCCAATTCCTTGAAACGAACATGACAAACCAACTTTCTGTAATCAAGATTTTGGATTCCTAGGGATCCAATTCCCCCCAAAACAATTGATTTCCATTGCATTGGTCTACTAGTGCAATGGAATTGGATTCCTGAGTAAAAACAAAGGTAATTGAATTACTTCAACCGAACAATAGTTTTTAGGATTGGAATCCAATTCTTTAGAATTGGATTACCCCATAATTAGATTCCCAGGAATCCAATTCTCCCAACCAAACGAGGTGTAAGATTATCACCAAGTATAGTATTGGGATAGCTAGCCTACCATTATGAGAATAAATCATATTATGTCAAACATGTATGTTTAAGTTGTTTTTATTTTTGTTTTAGTCAGATATGCGTGCTTTAAGATACCTTTGTAAGAACTATATGCGTGGAGAGAAGCAAATTTACAAGCCTTCTTCAATTTAATCTCTGTACATAATGCATCTTCATATAAACATTGCTACCGTATTCGCCATTTCAAACCTCTCCTGGATTGTAATAAGAGCAAGCACTATGGTTCTCTATTTGGGGAAACTTCTCTATTGAATAGAGAAATGCAACTACTATGATGCTAAATTTCTCTATTCAATAGAGAAATTGGTAGACTTCTCTATTGCCTGCTACCAATCCGTAGCAGGCAATAGAAATAGAGAAGTGATGCGGAAATCCAATTTCCGCAAGAAAACTTTTTACGGAAATCCAATTTCCGCCCAGAATTCATGCGGGAATTGGATTTCCGTCCCATAAATAATACCGTTTGACCTTTTTTTCCTTACACCCCCTCTACACCTCAACATCTAACCACTATTTTTTCATGACCGTCAGATCCCCAACGACTCTTTTTTTCAAAATTCAAAAAAAATAGCTGTTGGGATCTCTTCTATATAAGAAAATTCACTCTCTTTGACAAATCCACCCCAATCAATCTTGTTTCTATTGATTCTTTCTTTCTCCCTTCAAATTTTCAAAGTCACTGAAATTGATTGTTTGTATATAACCTTCCTTGATTAGTGAACGCACCCTTTTGATTTGGTTGGTAAATTTGGACTCCAAATTGATGAAAATTGAAATTTTGTGGGAGAAGAAGAAGAGAAAACGAGGAAGAAGAAAAGAAAAGAAACTGAAATAAGCAGCAGGTCGCAGGGTTTTCTGTATAGAAACCTATTCTTTACGGAAATCGGATTTCCGCTGGTCAAAAGTCAAGCTTTGACTGGGCGGAAATCCGATTTCCGCAGATTTTTTTTTACGGAAATCGGATTTCCGCACAGAAAAGCTGCGGAAATCCAATTTCCGTCTCGAAATAGCTAAGACCACCGTGGTTGTCATTTTTTCGCCATTTCTACCTTCCCCTTTCTCTATTCAATAGAGAAGGAATAGAGAACTATAGTGCTTGCTCTAAAAATTGTCTACATTTTGTTGGGTCCAGAATTCCAGATCAAGGGGCTCATGAATTTGACGCATGTTTTGAACAAAAGTGTCTGACCGACCGTCTATCACATATCATCTCTTTTTTCATATATCCCGGTAACATACAAAATTTTGCCTCTTACCTTTCCAATTTTGGTTTGGATCCCTTTTTCTATCTGGTGTAGGATTTCCAAAGCTATTCCCTATAAATTATGTGATCACCTAAATCCTTTTCCAACCAAAATGTCTTCAAAGTAACATGGAGACAATTCAACAGCAAGAAGTAGTAGAAATCTCTACTTTTAATGATGATGCTCACAATTCTTTCACTTGCGAAATTTGTGTGCAAATAGTTCCAGTGAACCAGCAGTTCAAGAGCATGGAGACGAGTGGATGTTTGCATCCTTACTGCACTGATTGTGTCGCCAAGTATATCGAAGGGAAGGTGATCGAACACAACATGTCCGAGATAAAGTGCCCCAATACTGACTGTAACGTCGCATTGGACGCTTCTTTGTGCCAATCTGCTCTCCCAAACAAAGTCTTTGTAAAGTGGTGTCGTGTTCTTTGTGAATCAGTAGCGTTTTCGGATGCATCTAAAGGAGGGTTAGCGTATGGAAGATCTTATTGCCCTTATCGCAAATGTTCTGAACTGATTTTAAATGAGTGTGTTAGTGCTTCCAACATTACCATGTCAAGCTGCCCGAATTGTAAAAAGCTCTTCTGTTTTCATTGTATGGTTTCATGGAAGGAAAACCATCGATGTAGAACACATGAAACGGTAATTGATATTGACAGTAATGATGTTTTGTTCATGGAGATGGTTAAGCGCAAGCGATGGATACGATGTCCAACTTGCTTCCATTATGTTGAGCGCAGAGGAGGTTGTTCGTTCGTTCGTTGCAGGTATACATGGATAGTTTCTTATTTATTTTTTCTTGTTCTACATTCCTTCTTGTTGCTCCTTGACGATTTCATGCCATCTACTGCACTAAATGTACTTTCCGTCATCATAATTAACTTTTCTAATTTTTGTTTCAGGTGCAATACATCTTTTTGCTGCTACTGTGGAAGTAGAGAATGTGTATGCAAGATCCCCCCTTGGACCATTGCTTTGCAAATTATAATTGTCATTATCGTAATTATCGGTTTGCACTGGTGGATAAACTGGGGATCCATTCACCGAAAGAAATAAATTTATTCTCGATAGTATATTTTACGATTTTACGCCTATTCCGCTGTACTGCATTGCTATACCTCAGATAGGACTTCCACATAAACCATTCAAAACTGAAAAGCCGAAATGTTTTTGCCGCATCTAACTTGAGTCTTCCAAGACTGTATAAGAATTGCACTAGGCACTTGTGACGGAAATGCTTGAATTGTGAGGCTTCTAATGTTTTTGCTGCACATATCCAACGGGACTTCTGGTGGAATTAAATGTAAACTCTCTGAGAGCACGAAGGAAATCTACTTCAAAGTTTTGGTCTGCAATGTGCAACGAAGAATTTAGAGGTGGCTTAGGTATCTAACGTACTAAAAATCCAAATCTATCCTAGATATTAGAACAAGAGTAAAGACCAAGTAGAGTACTCTGCCACTGTCAGGATGGAGAGATTTGTTGCTGGTTCATAAACTTATTGATTCCTAAGTTGTCTGTTTCGAAGATAACCTGTTTCCAGTTGCCAAGATGTGCCCATCCCATTTCTATTCAAGAAGAGCCCATGATTGTTCTGCAGCTTGATGAGCACATAGCCTTGATCACAAGGAGATGGCAACAAGGAGCCAGATTAAACCATAAGTGAACAGAAACTACTGTAAATTGCAACCTCATTGTTAAAGAAAGTTTCAGTGAATGATAGCATTCTTCAAGCTTACTATAAGCCGACTCCCTAGTCTGAATGTACTACTACCTAGTTTCTGTTTGCCCAACACTTCAGATAAAAAATTTATCTTTGGAAAATCACAAAACCGTCTGTATCAATGTCAATATCTAACTGATCCGTACGTTTTGTTCAAGTGTAGCTTGATGCATTCATGGGATAGATATATATTGGCCAGAAATTGATCACAGAATCAGTATTAAGATATCATGATTCTCGAAGGATGCACAAAAATTTCAAGAAGAATGGGACCTTGCTTCTTGTCATGGAGCAAAGCGTATTGGTTGGTATTCTATTATACCCACTTTTAAAACATAAATAAAATTTGTAATTGCAGCTTTCAAGACTGTCAGACAGTTCGCTGTTACTCTAGCTAAAAATCCAAAACAGTCCATTGTTTGGCTCCAGAAACAGTCCTATTTCGGTTCCAATTCCTTTTTCTATTTGGTCTAGGAATTTGAAAGCTATTCCGTATAAATAATGTGATCACCAAAATCCTTTCCCACGAAAACGTCTTCCAAGTAACATGGAGACAATTCAACAGCAACAACTAGAAATCACTATTGTTAATGATGATGCTCATAATTTTTTCACTTGCGAAATTTGTGTGCAACTAGTTCCAGTGAATCAGCAGTTCAAGAGCATGGAGACGAGTGGATGTTTGCATCCTTACTGCACTGGTTGTGTCGCCAAATATATCGAAGGAAAGGTGACCGAACACAACACGTCCGAGATAAAGTGCCCCAACACTAACTGTAACGTCCTACTGGACGCTTCTTTGTGCCTATCTGCTCTCCCTGACAAAGTCTTCGTAAAGTGGTGTCGTGTTCTTTGTGAATCAGTGGCGCTTTCGGATGCATCTAAAGGCGGGTTAGCGTATGGAAGATCTTATTGCCCTTTTCGAAATTGTTCCGAACTGATTTTGAATGAATGTGTTAGAATTTCACCTTCAACGAATGATAATAATAACAGTGCCTCCAAGATCACTATGTCAAGCTGCCCGAATTGTAAGGAGCTTTTCTGTTTTCATTGTATGGTTCCATGGAAGGAAAACCATCGATGTGGAAGAAGACATGAAACGGTAATTGACATTGGCATGAATGATGTTTTGTTCATGGAGATGGTTAAGCGCAAGCAATTGGTAAGATGTCCAAATTGCTTCCAATATGTTGAGCGCATAGGAGGTTGTAAGTTCATTCATTGCAGGTATATATATATATATGGTTTCTTAATCTTGTTCTAACAATTTATCCTTTATATGGATTTTAACTTTTCCAATTTTTATTTTCAGGTGTAAAACTTATTTTTGCCACAACTGTGGCAATACAAGATGCGTATGCGAGTTCCACTGCGACTGGCGGACCTCTATTTTGCTCGGGCTCTTCTTTTTGCTACTTATCATTATTTTAGCTCTCGGCGGGGTTTGGTTGCGTAGATTAGCACAAAAATACGATTGGTAAAACCAGATAGTATATTACTCTAGCTTCTTCTCTTGGAAAACTTACACGTTGTGTTATGTAGTTCTGACGGAGCTTGCTTACTTTTCTACAGCTATGTAAATTTGTATGCTTCCTAATAAAATTCTTGTTTCAGAAGAAAAAAAATTAAAACACAAATATTTTATATACACTCGCAACCAATTTTAACTTCAATGTTTCAAGATTGTAAAAGAATTGCAGTATAGAATGTGCACCTGTGCCTGTAATGCTTGAATTATGTTTTTTTGCTGCACATATCCAACAGGATTATAAACCACATGCCTTTCCTCGTTTGGATCTCTTTAGCAGCCTCATGGGTATCCTTGATCTCCACGACAGTTGCAAGCACTTTTCCTTTTCCATGCTCTTGCACTACTTTCTGCAAGAAATCCTCTCCACCATTATTAGATATAATCTTCTCAATCACTTCCTCCTCTGGGTACTCTCCGTTAACAGTAAAGTATCATCTCCCCACGGTATCCTTACGCTCAGCCATAATCTTCTGCCTCAAATCCCATCATCCGTGCTTTCAACTTCTGCCTAATCCCATTTGTAACTGTAGTTCTTGATCTATCAATAGGTGTACCAGCTGCATAACCTGACAACCTTCGATTAGCAACAGTCGCTTTGTCCTTCGATACCAGACCTTAAAACTTTTGCCTTCTTTAAAACACTCAAGATGTCAGAAAACAAGAAAATAGGCATATACTCCAAATTTCTGAAACCTTTTCATGTTCATCTTCTTTATCTTCCTCCATATTCTTCTGTAGCTCTTCAACAAGAGATGCAACAAATTCCCCATTCGTTTTATCGTCTGCAATAGATAATGAAGCAAAGCTTAGTGGTTATACACATAGAAAAAAATCTACACTTTCTTCCCATTCTAATGACATTCAGTTACAGATATCTGATACTGCAGTTCTGACTTGGTCCAAAGGACTTTATTGGTTTTGCCATACAAAAGCTTTATACTGTAATTCAAAAGAGACAAATTTCAATCAAGGAACTTAAAAGACAAGACAAGATGCAGGCCAGCAATATAAAAGATGATACCAAGTTAGACACCGTCCTAAAAGCAGGCCAAGAATAGCAACAACTCCTTTTTTATAAACATGTTCAGATAGTACCCCCTGGCCAAATGCAAGAGCAACATGAAGAGCACTCTTAGATTGCAATTACTCCAAATGTCAGATGGTCGACAAAGTTAATCACATGAATAATCGACCTCAGCCTGCGCAATAACCTTATATTCCATTATTTCTATGACTTTATTTGCTAACAACATTCAGTAGTAAGATTTAATGAAGATGGAAGCAGGACGGAACACCGAATTAATCTAAGTAGGGAAAATCTTGACGCAAATACGGCCATAGGTATCATGGACAAGCAGATCATAAACTCATTGAGAACTATGCAGCAAACAAACTTTTAAAAAAATCTACAGGAGAAGCTCCATAATCTTGGGATACAACTTTGAGCTAATGAAACCAAAATAAACAGAAGACAATCTAGAAAATGCAAACTGCCATATATGAAATTTCACATATAGATGGCCTAATAATTTACACCCCAGAGAAATAACCAACGTGCTCTACATGATTGACGAAGTAGCTAAGTTTAAACTCTAAGTGACTGACAAGAATCCATCAAGACTAGGAGCTAACTATGCCGCAGCAAAACAATTCATTCAAAAATAAAAATCCCAAGAACATTAAGCAAGCAAAGAGAAGGCAAGGCAAACAACACCACGGAAAACATCTACAAATGATTACCTCCCAAGGAACCACAGCATTTTGCACATAAGCTTATCCTGGGGTTAGTCGTAGAAGATGATGCCTGAGGACTAAATTTTATACATCAAAAGTAAGCATTGCATCAATATTGCCTTTCTCCAGCATGTAGCTTTCTCAAATACGCTATGTATCCCTTGTCTTTCTTGTTCCTCCGCAACTTGCTCCAGATCCTCGTCTTTCTTGCTCCTCCGCAACTTGCTCCAGATCCTCGTCTTTCTTGTTCTCGGATAAACATTGCGTCAATCTTGCAGCCGCTTTAATTCCCTTCCTACAAAACAATATCTTCATTAATTAGCCTAGAATTGTTTAAATCATTGTCTTACAATTCTAGCCCAGATGGAAAACAGAAACAATGTGCATTCCTAATACCATTCCAGTGTCCACAGCATCTCCCTTATTTCCAAACAGGACTGATGGAACCCTCCTTGTTGTCAAACTTGATATTCTTAAAGGGGATTGCCAATTGCGGATCAAACCTGATTGACTGCAACACGGCAACATTACAATATAATTTTAACTAACAAAGTAAGCTGCATCTACAGATCATTCATATTTAGAACTATCTATGAACATAAGTATGTATGCGTCACAATCATATTGCTTACAGTATCACTAATGTGATGTTTGTCTCAATCTCAGTCCAAATTCCATCAATTCAAGCAAATAAAAGGAGCAGATCAAAGGGTTGTCAATTAGACACAGAGGCATAAGGGAAAATGATACTAGCATTTCATAAACCGCAAATTCAATAATTTCATTATTGAGGCATAATAGGGTTTTAGGGTTTCCACAATTACCCAATCGATTGGCCATAGAGAGATGATGAATCGAAGATTAGTTGGTTGAGAGGTAAAACAACAGTGCCATCCAATTTCTAGGAATTAAACAGAAAATTTGAAGATAGAAAAAATGGAATCAACAAAATTTCTTTTCATTTCATAAGGTCTGAAATCTGAAACTACATAGTTAACATAACAATAATTAAGAGACTTATAGATCAATTGAAAAAACCCAACAAACCCTCCTTAGCCGCGATGGAAACCCCGAGAAAACAACATTTACATTCACAAAACCAGTAAAGAAAACCCTAGTTACTGATTTAAGCACGTTCACCTCTAATTCTCCTAGCAAGTTGAATATCCTTAGGCATAATAGTAACCCTCTTAGCATGAATAGCACACAAATTAGTATCCTCAAACAAACCAACAAGATAAGCCTCAGCCGCTTCTTGAAGTGCTGCAACAGCTGAACTCTGGAATCTCAGATCTGTTTTGAAGTCCTGTGCAATCTCACGAACAAGACGCTGAAATGGTAGTTTACGGATCAAAAGCTCAGTGCTCTTCTGGTACTTTCTGATCTCACGAAGAGCGACAGTTCCTGGCCTGAATCTGTGAGGTTTTTTCACTCCTCCGGTTGCTGGTGCTGATTTCCGAGCTGCTTTTGTTGCTAGTTGCTTCCTTGGGGCTTTTCCTCCTGTGGATTTCCTTGCTGTTTGCTTAGTACGTGCCATTGATTTTTTTGCAGATTCTTGAATTGATTTTAGGGTTTTTTCAAGAAATTGGGAGAGAAATGGAGAAATTGATTGTTTGTGAGTTGGACGAAGAAATTGGGCTTGGTATTTATAAGGAGCTGAGGCGGGATTTGTAATCGATATTGGTCGTTTATTTTGATTTTATCGACGGGTGGTATTACTTTAAAATGTTCCATTCGGATTGTGAATCTTTACGGCTGTGAATGGTATGAGTCTCATGCGAATCGTGGTTTTTATCAACGGTGGTAATTTGTTTGAAAGGTGTAACGCGGATTGGAAATCAAGCGCGCTAACTTTTGGGTTGTCTCCGTGTTTAAGTTTTCGAGGATAGACTTTAACCGTATGTACTGTATTTTAGTATTTTTTTTTTAGTCCGTGGACTATAAGTCCTAGTGAACAAATTTATGATACAAAAACTCCTTTTATAAAAGGAATGAAACAAAAACTCAATATTATACATAAGTGATACAAAAAGTCCAAATAGTTTAAATTAGGTTCTTTTTTTTTTCCAAACCTACCCCTTCCATATAATATCTTTAATAATACTAAATACACCCAACTGTCCAAATAATAAATACACCCAAATGTTTAAATACTAATTACACCCAATATTTTAACAAAACCACTACCACCACAGCACCACCGCCTCTGCCACCACATCTCCACCACCACCGCCAGGACTACCACCACCACACCACCAGAACCACCGCCGCCACCAGCAAGAACACCACCACCGTCAGAACCACCACCACGGGCGGCAGCACCGTCACCTCCGCCGCCGCCGCCACCACTGCCGCCACCGCCGCCGCCGTCGCCGCCACCACCGCCGCCGCCTGGACATTGAAACCAAAAAAAGTTTCAACCATATTTTAACATACCAAAATTGGTTTCAATGACAAAATCAAATGAAACCAAACCTGGTTTCAACATAAACTTACCATTCAACCTACACCAAAATAAAATTACCATTCTGCCAACACTGACATTGGTTACAATGACAAAATCGAATGAAACCAAACCTGGTTTCATTGAAAAAATCGAATGAAACCAAACTTGGTTTCACTAATTTTACCATTCTGCCAACACTGAAATTGGTTACAATGAAAAAATCGAATGAAACCAAACCTGGTTTCATTGAAAAAATCGAATGAAACCAAACTTGGTTACAATAATTTTACCATTCTGCCAACACCTACATTGGTTTCATTAAAAAAATAGATTGAAACCAAACCAGGTTTCATCGAAAAAATGATTGAAACCAAACCTGATTTCAATGTAAATTTACCGTTCACCAACATCTACATTGGTTTCATTGACAAAATCAAATGAAACCAGATCTGGTTTCATTGACAAATAACACCATAGAATATTATTCATCTAGTTTACTTCCAAAAATCACATTTGTTACACCTGCCACCAAAAACACACAACGATGGCCGTACCGTGGCAGTATAAACTCCTATCATGTAGATCAACATCGATCAACACACTTGCAACTACTTGGTTACTTAAATAGACATTCTCTTTAAGAAAAGAACATAGACACTCTTGCAATAAACACATCCCCAAACTAGTGTAACAGATAAGATATGACACTACTTGGATTCATGTTGTTCGAAACCTAAACTGAGTTTTGTACACAAACATAAGAAGAGGCAGAGTGATTTGGGGAAGACAACCAGATACAAAAGAATTCTAAACACTATTTCATTACATAAAGCACAACAAATTACAACCAATTATTCTCCAAAAACAGTCAAATTCAATGCGATCGAAACGACATTAACTCCAACATTGTATCAAATTCCTAATTTTAAACACTGCATCGATTTCACTAAACTAGCAAATCATATTGGTATCAAATGTGATCATAGTCCGAACTTTAAAAAAATAAATTTACCCACAGCTACGTATGAAATGAAATCTCTGCAAGAAAAACAAAATTGTTCTATTAGCAAGCTTCTCCTACTGATATTTTACTCCAAAATCAATTCTAAAGCCAAACTCACCAGTGATGCAGGACCACTGATTTCCATGATTGATTTAGAATGGACTGTCCGCATCTGCAACGGCATGGAAACATAGAAACCAGGGCAAAGATATTTAAAGCTTAGGGATTAAAAAGGAAAGGAAATATGGAAATAGGCATTTTTTGATCTAGTAGCCTAGCATCAAAACTAATAAATTTTCGGCATATAAATTGCAAACGAAAGCTTTAACATTGCTTAAACCAAATTCTGATTGGATCAATTCGATAGTTCACGAGGATTGAAATTCTTAATTATTCACAAAATTTAACACCAGAATTTAAAAATAAAATGCAGTTTTGGCAACAATTGATCCAAATATGGTCTTCTGTAACAACAAATTGAGACTAGCTTAGATGGGTTAAGATAATCTCAAACAGTCTGGGAGAACAAAAGAGAAACAAAATTAAATCATGCAGTGGCTAAATTACAAAAAAAAATCTGTTGCCTCTGTTTCTTTATAAATTCTTCACTCTTCTCTGTTACATAGTCAATTTCTTCCCATCCTCGCGTTGATCAGTATAACCAGTTGCAGATCTGACCCGACATTAAAGAGGAAAATGTGTGGGAAAAATTAGGTCAGATTAGATTTTAGGTTTATTTCGATCGATTGAGATACATGACAATCTGGTTTCACTCAATCGATTGAGAGATTTGATGATTCCAATTTGATTTAGGTGGCGGTGTCGGATGTTTTGGTTTATGAAACCAGAGAGAGGAGAGGGGGAGAGAGAGAAGAAGAAGATGGGTTATAGGTTTTCGGTTTTGGGTGGGGTGTATTTGGCTGGTTTTGTTGGGTTTAATAAAATTGGAAGGGTAGTTTAGACAGTTTGAGTATTTTGGAGTTTTTGTTTCAACTTTTAAATGAAAGGAGTTTTGTATCATATTTTTGGTGACTTTGGTTTTTTAATCAATATTATGTTTTTTTTTTTTGACGTAAAAGGCAAATTTTATAAAATTGAACTCAAGTCACAGAAATAGTGACCAGAGCTACAAACCAACAGTTACAAGGATCAGTGTAATACTGCATCCCAATTGCAAATCAAAGTTGAAAGATTGAAACCCTCAA
>JAJJMA010173409.1:0-20138 GCA_023529015.1 Papaver nudicaule
TTTTCCGAAAAGAAGCTCCTGTACCTTGAAACATCTAAAGAACCTTAAAGGCTTTATGTGATTAAGGATTTTCTGAGTACAGCATCAGGTGATAAAATCATCCGTTGAGGGTTTTTAAAACTTTAACAAGGCAAAATTAGCATAGAAATGGGAGTTAGTTTTCAACCTTAATACTTTTCAAAGCGGCGGCTAGCTATAAGAAAACAACTGAAAAGATATACGCAAACTTATTTTAGGGTTTTTTAAAATTTTACGCTATCCAAAAATGCTTTAATGAAACCATCAGAAAAAAAATGTTTTTTGAGCGACAACAATATGGTCCAAAGAGGCTACGAAGAAACATACAGAAAATAAAAATGACACGAGGAACACACACAATAAAACCATCGCGATGTGCGAACCCACCCAGCGAGCATAACACGTTGTAACAGTCACCATGAGCCACTCGTATGGAAAAAGAAGTATCTAACTATAGGAATTAGTCAATAGCAGCTCCGAAAATACATATCCAGGGACACGAAAAAATACTACACAACAAGACCGAGGGAACATACTCAGGAGCCTAAAATTTTGCTATAACTAAAAGAACCACCTAGAAATAACTAATTAACGAATCAGCGCACGGGATAAGGGTACAACTGATAGATATTATTTCATCTAAATTACTCCGAAGAAGGTCCGAGGAACTTCGAACTAGGGAAGCGAAAGAATATACACAGATTCGCTGAAGAACAATCGAGGTCACACGCTAGCAACCCTAACATTAAATCATGAATAAGGAAAAATAACAAATCACACTCCGAAGAGCATGCACACTCGCCGAAGCCTTCGGGAAATAATATCTAGGGATCCATAGCATAACACACCCATACGCACTCAACGACCATTCGATGTCAGCAAGATAGCGAAGCAATAAAAAATGCAGGAACACTTTGCGATACACAACCTATTAATAAAAGGTAAATAAACAAGCTAACAAAGGTATTCATTCGGGAAACGCATTCGAAACATGAAGCAAATAGCAAAGAGCAAAATAACTAACAAAATAAGACACTCCGAAGGCACTTGTATAGAAAACTAATTTCAACCTCTCCTATTTCTACGCCTATTCCGAAGTCGTCCAGCCACGGTACCTCGATCTTCGTCAAGGCCTTCGAGCAGTTCCACATCAATGATTGGAACATCAGCAGGGAGAACGGCAGCATCCTCCTCCAAGAAAACAACCTCTGGAATGAAATCTTCCTCAATCACAACTGATTCATCGATCGGAGGAACAGGAACAAAAGTAGAAACAGACGGGCCTACATCGTTAAACTCCTCTTTCACTTCAACCTTTACATTCGTTTTATCATCAGGAAAGGCGAGATCCTCCTTGAGCATCAGTAAAATCTCTTCACTATGGCGGCGAAGAAACGATCTAGTTTCATACATACGACAGTCATAAGGTGGACCACCGTCTTCCCTCATCCTCTGCTCCCTTCTTCTCTCATCACTCTCAATGAGATTACCAAATAGGCGAATCACTTTGTCAGGATTGCTTTCCCCCCTAGAAGAACTAGCATTAACGAAATCGGCTTCCATTTCCATTATCATGCGAATCTGTTCCCTCCGGCTTCTTCGATCCCTCTCATTGCCCCCTTCCTCCATTGGAGCTTTACCTCTGTCGGCCATTTCTTCTTCAAAAGACGATAGGACACACAAAGGAAAGGAAAAGAGAGAAAAGAATGAAAAACAAAAAAAAAAATCAAACAAGCGGTTACTGATAAGAGCAAAAGAATACTCCGCCTTTTATAATAAAGTTCAGGGAACCACCTAATCGACGAGTCTAATCAAGGGACAGACATTACAACTCTGATTCCCTTGAATAACGCACCAATACTTCAAAACGCCATAACTTCACATTACCCAATAAAGTATACGCACCTCCTACAAATTCCCACGTTACCGTTTAAAACTCCAAACCAAAGAAAAACCGACTGGTAGCACCATTCAAAACCGCTGACATTCACACGTGGCAACCTTAACATCGAGGAACTCTAAAAGGGGTGCCAAGGGTAAAATAAGCAAGTAGCAAGGCAACAAAGTACAACCGAGGGCGAAGCCTACATAAAATAAAGGCATCAACAACTAAAGAAATCAGCATTAGGAAGAAAATGGGCAACACGAACTATGAAATAGGGTACTGACTTCGGTCACCATCAGGCACGGCGCAAAAAACCCCAGAACCTTAGATGAAAGCATAAGAAAATTCATAACTAAAGCAGCAAGGAAGGCAAATAGAAGATTTAATCAGCACAATGGTAGCAGGGAGTTTTCTCCTAACATCGCTAAGACTCCGAAGTAACAGTGGAGAACCGAACTAAGGAAAGGATATCTAAACAACTCCTATCCGGGCGGGACCGAAAGCAACTCGAGAGTCTCGCGCAGGCCAGAAACCAAAGCCTCACTCAAAATCAAGCTCCGGCTCATAACAAAATGAGCAACAGCTTCGAAGCTAAAAAGGCTGTAAACGCCGAGGCAAAAAACGCCATTGAACAAAAAACGGTTGTAAACGCCGAGGCAAAAAACGCCATTTAACAAAAAAGGCTGTAAACGCCGAGGCAAAAAACACCATTGAAGAAAAAAGGTTGTAAACGCCGAGGCAAAAAACGCCATTGAACAAAAAAAAAAAGGCTGTAAACGCCGAGGCAAAAAACGCCATCGAACGAAAAGACCTCGTTTAGTAGGCACAGAGCTGATGCTCATATAACTCGTAAGGGCCCTACGAATTATATGGCGCGGTCCTCTACCCACAAGACACCCCGTTAGCGGTGAACACTTTGAATCAAGGCTAAAAAGAGCTGATGATGCATTAGTACTCACTACCAAACGGCCACGAGGACCTCGCGTTCTCGGGCGCCGAGGGGACGATAAATGGGATTAACATCTACCTATAGAGGAAGATGGAACCCCGAGGCAGCTGCTTCGTTCTTAAAACCAACAGCGAAGTACGCAGCTGAAGGACCCCTTATAAAAATTCAAGCCTCAAAAAGGGGGAGGTGTTAAAGATTTGGAGGGGTCGAACTTTAGGCCGCGATAAGAGAAAAGTGCCATGTCTAAGCTCCAGCCTTGACCGGCACTCCCATCGTGTTACTTTATTATTGAAAGACGGGGTATCCATTACAAGCTCCTACAACTACTTATGCCAAAGGTAACCAGGGTGCCACCATACCCTCCGAGGAAGATAATTAAAAAATCTTCGGTGCCTACCTAACGTATTAAGGCAACACGGATACCTACGCAATCAATAGCCAGTGTTTGCTTGAAACCAGTGCAAGTAACTCAAAGCCTTTGGGAAGGGTGATCCGTACGCCCCCACTAGCTTGGTCACTTTCTCCTACATCGAAGTAAGCCCCGAAGTTGCACCTCGAGAAGCTATACGAACCATTTGCAAGCAATAGCCCTCGAACCAGAGTAAATAGACAGCAAGGCAAAAAGTCGTGGTAACAAAGAGTAAGAATAACATCAAGGGATAGAGAAAAACAACAAATAAAACAACCATGATATCCAGTATACAAAAAACAGCAGCAGGATAACCAAAAGTTGGAAAAGGGAACACGCCCCCTATTTTACAAGTCATTTCACACAAGTACACTAGGGATTTCCTCGGGGCGAAGCTGCAGGTTCACTACCATTCTTCATAAACGAAGGCGAAACCTGGGAATTCATAATGCCATTAAGCTCATCCACTGAATCTTGAACCTCGGCATCAATCTCAGAACCCTTATCGGAGACACCAATGAAACCCACTTCCTTCGGCTTATCGCCAGAAAGCTCGTTGTCCACCTTCGGCATCTCGCCATCCGTTCCATCGCCTTCTGGTCCCTCACTAATGATTTCATCAACTGTACTTAACTCCCGAGAATCAAAACCATCACCCTCATGTTGCTCCAAATTAATAGATTCATGACCTTCAATCCCCAACACACCATCAGCATTGTCATTTGCTTCCTGCATATTCTCTGCCAGCCTCGCCTTTCGTAACTCGGCAACTACTAACTCAACATCATTGGACAAAACAAGATCTTTATCAGACTCTAGCAAAGCGTCAGGATCGTCCAAGCCGTCATGGTAATAGGGAGGTTGAATACCCAAATTCCTAAACAAATATCGACCATGTTCACGGCTAAACAAAGCAGTACGCTCCACCTCTCCTTGGATATGGGTTTTAAGTTGTAGAGCCTCTTCGCTTAAAGAAGAAATCTTGACATCCTTTTCCTCGCACAAACTACGAGATAGGCGTAGCTCCTCATCAAGTTTTGAAGCTCGCTCTCTCTGAACGTCAGCATCTCGTGAAAAGCCATCTCGCTCGGATGAGGCAACCTCAAAACGTTTTCCAAGCCCCTTTACATTTTCCGTTAGATTGTTCTTCTCTTGTCATAAAAGTTGGTTGTCCCCATTAAGTCGAGAAATCTCAAGACCTTGGACACTAACGAGATCGAGCAAGTACCTCCCATGATATTTTTGCTGAAAATAAGTTAAGAACAAAATTAGCAAACAACATACAAAAACATGCGCACCAGCGAAAAACAACCAAGAAATGAACTTACAGCTTCCACGAATGACTGGTGATAAGCAACCGCAGAGGCAACATAATCTTTATCCAAAGAGCCAGAAAAAACTCGGGAAAGAAATCCAGACACGGAAGGATCTAAAGGGTGATTTTGAGGATCCCTCGAATGCGCTCTCAAAAGGCTAGCTAGATCATTAGCTTGTGGACTACGATAAGAGTTCGGATCTGCAAAATTCTGAGTTTCGGAACCTAATCACGGTCGTTGAGCCAAGCCGCTAAGAACCGAAGGAACACTCGCAGCAGCCGATGTTGGAAGACCGAAAGAAGAACCAATATTGGACCCGTACTCATTCAAGCCCATCTCTGGTTGCCCAGGATGAGAGACACCACTAGCAGAAGAGGAACGTCCCCGCGAGGGTACCGAAATTCGGGAGTTCGGCATCCCAGCTGCTTCGCGACTAAGATTCTCTCCCCTCTTTAATCCCCTCAAAGTTGGAGACCCTTCATCTTCGGTCTCCTCATCATCCACCTCTTCCAGAAGAACGGTAGTCAGACCAGTTTGGCTTTGGGTAACAGCTTCGGTCGCAGGACTAATAATCTTCGTGCCTTTCTTCTTCGTAGCCGTAGTTTTTCCCCTTTTTCGACTCGGGTCACGCAAGGTAACATTTGCAGCGTCACCATCACCGGTCAATACACCACTCTGCTGACAAGCAGCCAATTTATCAGGTTCTAAACAAAGGCAAATATCCATACCTATCGCATAGCTGAGGCAGGAAGTGTTTATCACCTGACCAATTTCCCCCTTCCCAGCAGGCGCCGACTTCGAAGATCTTTTTCTCTTCTTCGGAGCATCGCTTTCGTCTGAAACTCTCTGGCTTTTCGCCTTCGCTTGCTCCATTTTTTGAAAAACAAAACATGGATGAGAATAATCCCTAAAGAAAAATAAACAAAGAAATTTCAAATTACACCTTACCTTCAGTTTGGCTTGAGCAATCTTTTCTCGAGACTTAACACGCTCCTCCTCGATGAAGAAAATACTATAGAAATTAACAACAGGGAAATCATGCCCCTCTTCAAATTTCGTACGCTCGATATTCCCCTCTTTGTCCTCGTAGCCAAAAAGGACGGGCCCTTCGATGAGTACAGGTTTTGAAAACCACACCTCATCGCTAGAATGGCGAAGAAGTGTATTCGTTTTAGATCCCGAAAGATCAACGTCACCGAGGGCGTGAGAGGAAACGGGAATTTTACCTAAGCTCACACTCCAAGGGGCCTTCTCTTTGAGCAAAGACTTCTCTACCTTGTAATATTTGAAGAAATTATCGGCGGACCAAAACTCGGGAGGATGTTTGAGTTCCTCGGGAAGCTTCTTATAATAATATGACCGACCCTCCGAGCGAGCGACCCATTCACTGATGACTCGGATAGAGTTTCCATTCAATTGCATCACCCTGCAGGGAGGTTTGATTTTGGAGTAAATTTCATAGAAAAGAGGATTGGACGGATTGTACAAAGGTATAGGAAGACCGGCGCCGAGTTGTTCGCCGAAAACAATTAGTCTCCTGCTACTACACTCTTGAGAAGAAAGAAGCTCCGGGGATAGAATCTCCTTACCCAAACTTTCGTAAGAAAAAAGAGACGAATCAAACCCGTAAATACGCGCCCTTTCTTCCCAACCGATCTTCTGAGGATCCACCATTTTGTAAGGTAACACCTTAGCGGGAGGAGCGTCTGAGGAAGCATTTGCAGAGGCACCGGCGGAAACCTACAGCGGAGGAGAAAGTTAAAAAAGGAATGGAAAAAACAAAGAATCAAACTAAACGATGGAGATGAAATTCAAAAACTCACCATGATCTGAGGAAATACAGAAGAAAGAGATCCAAGCACTTCGGAAGGCAATAAAAGTAAGAAAAGAAGAGAGGGAAGAAGAAGCGATTAAAGGAAGATTTAAATAGGAAAAGGGTAGAACCGATACAGCAAGTGACAGGTCAAAGAAAGGAGAAGATCTCGAAAAGCACTCGACGTTACGTGTGTCAGTTAGAAATTAAGACGAGGACACGTGTCGAAGAAGCACAGCGCCAAGAGTTTTCTTCTCCAAACCTCTTCGACCTTTGGATAAGAAAAGAGGCAAACTGTAGGGGGTAAAACCCCTCGGAACACGTGTCTTGCATCCAAGAAGCCAAACCACTCCGAGAAGATCGACAGCGGAACTTCGGAATAGCCCGAAGAAGAGGTCACAACACGAACGAAGGAGAAGACTCGAAAGGAAAGGACTCAGACCACGGCGAGGGGCCGAAGACCAAAAACCAATTTCGGAGCGTCACCGCCTTACTCGACAAGGACTGACACCACCACGATTGAGTTTCTTGTCCTATTAGCTGTAAACCACCCAAGCTCGGCCTATATAAGGCGAGCTTGGAAAACGTTGTAAGGGTTGGATTCTCTTTGGGTTGAGCCTAAGCAGCAAGAGAGAGATTAGGTCTGTATCTCCTCTGGTTCCTTAGGGTTATATTCATGTAATCACAACATCGAAATATATACAAATCTTCATATATTTAGCCTTTGTTGTTATATGTTTGGTCTTTAATTACTGTTTGGATTATCTTCGGTAATGTTCTTGTGGTCTTCGCACCATTGAATCTCAACTAACTACTGTATGTATGAGTAGATCTGATGGATATGGCTCCTTGAGTACCTATGCAGATTTTCAACTCGTACACTGTGGGTATTGCTAAAATGACTTTATTCATTGCTATCTTAGTGATGATTAATATCAAAGTCATGGATATCACAAAAGTTATATTACCTTCTTGTTCTAAGAAAAGAAGACTTTTTGTGATTATACTCTTATTTCTTAGAAAATGGCTAGGAAAAGAGAATTGATACAAAGGAATACTGGATAACATTAAATTGTTTTGTCCATGTTAGACTTTGTTAGTTGTTCTTTATTTGAATAACACCACACGGGGGAGAGTTCTTATCTTGAACTTGCGCTTAATAACAAATCTTTTTGGGGAGCGTGGATGTGGAATATTGGGAGAAAGTTGTATCTATATTTCTCCATAAGGTGAGAGCTCATGAATCTTTTTGTTCAGATTACCTAAGTATACCATCTTTGAACTTGATATGCGAGTACTTAGCTTAACCTATCATCATAGGTTTATGAAACCCTAGTCTCGAACTACTTTGTCATATTTTTGTGACAAATAGGGGGAGAATACATATGGTTCTTGTTCTTGTGGTGCATAACCATAGGGGGAGAACATCATGTGCTTACTTGTTGTGCTTTTCACAAAGTATCAAGTAAGGGGGAGTAATTAAAGCTGAGAAGAAGCTTCGTATCAGGAATGAGTAGAATCACTTTAAAAGTTTTGATACACGGACTTTAAAGTTTCCGTGATTCTTACTCTTTGCACAAACAACATGTGGGATTAGCATATTAACCCATGTAAGCTTCAACTTGTTTGAGCTTGATATGTTGTAGTTGTTGTCTACGAGATTTTCAACAGGAGTTTAATGAACACATTAAGACTCAAGGGAGAAGTTGAATAATTCAAGAAATCAAGATACATCTGGAATAGAGCTTTATTGTTTTATCTTTTGAATCCATATGTAAATTGGTTTTGTCACTAAAATTGACAAAGGGGGAGATTGTTAGGGTATTGCTCGGTAGAACCCACTAGCGTTGGTATGTCAAGTTATTTGTCAGTTTTAGGTGTCAAAACACAATTCTTGATTTAGCCTACTCAAGGTTTACTTCGGGTTAGGATAGAGGTAGTAGAGTTTAAAGTCGATCTCCACCCTTTGAAGATGAAGATGAAGAACACACGAAGACATCATCAAGGACTTCATCAACAAAGGTTAGTAAAGATTGAATGTTCCTTGAACTCTTGTTTTCTTATCTCTATCTATCGAAGTAATGAACTCACTATGTGGAAAAATGTTTATGACGGTGAAATTACATCATTGTATATTAACCCGAGGAGATTTGGTCCATATGATCATAGTGAGTGCAACCTGACCTCTGAGTAGGTCTCCATGTTATAGTGAATGGAAATACGAATTCAACGCTTCAAGAATCACTTAATTCCGTTGTATAACGAAGAAGTTATGAGTGATTTATTGAAACTGAAAAACGTGGCTAAAAGCTGAATTCGGGAAAAGGAGTAGGAAGCTTTTGGAACTTTCTGGAACGCTTTTCAAAAGCGTTGGGGTTCGCGAACCGCCGCCTCGGGATTTACGATTAGGGTTTCCTGTCGTGTTTCTGAGGTCCATCTCCTGGCTACGATGGCCCACTTTCACACCTGTGTTGTGGTTCGTTTTGATTAGGGTTTTGCAACAATTATCTTTCTTAAGAGATAAGTTTTGTAGAATATCTCCTAGTCAAGGGATAAGGTTTATCCTTTCACAATTGTTATGAAACCAAAACTCTTAAATGAGGTAGTTATAATCTATCAAACTCTTGTTAGATAAACACTACTTGGTTTCTACAATAGAAAGGAGACCAGATTCATTGTGTGCAAGTTAAGTAACGGGGCGTGTTTACACGGTCACTAGCTAACTTGTTGCACAAGGAATCTTAGCTTTATCCTTAAGCAACCATCACTATAAATAAGCATTCATGTAGCTTAACAAACCATCCCTGCTGGTGCGTGTGCTACATAAGGTTGTTCTCTGCTATTTCTGTTCTTCACGAACAAGGTGAGAATTACAAAAGACTTTACTTGGGGATAGTAAAGCCAAGTTTAACTATCTTTCTTCTCTATATAGTTGTGAACTTGTATCCAGGTAGACCATAATAATCCTTGTCTATTCTACGGTCCTTCTCTTCTGCAATAAGGCCATTCTAGGATTATAGGTTGTTTTACATATAGGTTAAAAATTCTGCAAGATATCTCTAGGTTCTCTAGTTGTTCTTGCAAGAATACAATTAGGTCGTCACGGTTCTCGTGCAAACCCTAATTGTGTGCTTTTGATACCTGACCTTGTGAACGGTTCCTCAAAGCACAAAACAAGTTTTCCAAAACCTTGATTATATCTAAAGGGAAAATTGTTCTTTACGTATTCTTTGTTGAAAGACAGTTTGAGTACAAAAAGCCTTTAACAACGGTTAAAGCAACTCCTAGGCCTGTAACGGACATCAGCTAGGGGAATCAAGTGTGTGACGATCTGTGGGGGATCCAGAGACGTAAGGAGTACAACAGTAGCTGATTCGCTTGGAGGGTGGAATCGGTCTCTTCTACATCCCAATCCGAAGTCTGATAGTAGGTTAGTGTTTGTAGACAGTTAATATTGTGTGGTGTTCAAATTGGACGAGGTCCCGGGGGTTTTCTGCTGGATTGTAGTTTCCTCGTTAACAAAACTTCTGGTGTCTTGTGTGCTTCACCTTCCGCATTTATATCTCTGATTATATAATTAAAGCGACACAAGTCGTACGTTATTCATATCTTGACGTTGATTCCAAATCTTGAATAAAGATTTACATAGACTTGTCTTTATAGGAATTGATCACTTGTGATCACAACTCAGGTTATACAGATTTGGATATTGAAATTCAATTTGTCTAGATCTGACCATAAGTCTCACGAGCCCAAACGAAAAGTTGGTCGTATTTCGGTACCCCTCCTTTTTCAGTTTTCTCATTAATGAATATTACTTGGTTTACAGATGAGGCATGGCAGGCTTTTTATAGACGACGGGAATACAAGTTTAGGGGTAAATCAGTAAATACATCAGATAAATATCTTAGATCCGATTATTTCGCTCGCATTCCCGCATCTTGGATGACAGAACCTCGTTGTCTCCTTAGCAGTCTCCGTTGTTGCTTAACCACCTTAAGTCGTGTCGGGTTCTGTATCCACAACCATTTGCGCCTATCCGAACTCTGGTACCTCGTTCTGATCCTCCTTTGAATCGTCATGCAGTATCTGTAGTACCTCTCGTCCAATTCCTGTTGCCTTCTGTGGTGGATGCTATATTTTGTCATCTACATATTTGCCCCCAGTTTTATTGAAAACTAGTCTTAGGACTGGTTTTGAATTAAACTTTGTGTGTAAGTTGTATTTGGACATTATTGTGTCTTAACTTTTTTGTGGGTCTTATTATATGATTTTGATGTAAGACTTTGTCTGTTTGGGGGTACTGCGTACTCCTTCCCAAAAACACTTAGTACATAATGCAATTTTATAGTTGCAAGAAGGCAGGTTCTGCCTTATTCATTATGTTACTTGGAGGGACTGTTTGTCCTTCTTCTACAATTGTAAATCGGCAAATTATGTATTTTATTATTTGCAGGTACTGCATGATTTTTTGTATTCCTGTTTTCCTAAATATTTTATTATATCGTATTATTTTAACCGTTCTCTTTCTAGTTTTGTGTTCCTTTATCGATTTTTCTTCTCTTTACTAGATCAATAATTCACTTTTACCTTCTCTCCCTCAAGAACACCATCTCTTTTCATCTTATCTTTTCTATCATTTCTCAAATGGCTTCTAATTCTTACTGCTCTAATTTGAAGGAAAGGTATCCTACTCTTAAAAATGTCGACGTTTCTATTCGGCAAATCTATAAATATCAGGATATTTTCAAGATTCCTGTGGATAAGGTTAAGATCGATGAGTTGTTAATTTCTGAATTTCAACTTCACTATATGAAATTTCCTCTTTCTCGATTGATTCGCAAATTCCTAATGTATGTCGGATTAGCACCTGGGCAAATGACTAATTCTTTCTATGTAATGATGGATAACGCTATTTTTTATAATGAAAGCAATCTTCCAGTAAAACCATTGAAGCTCTATATACTTTCCTTAGATATGATGTCTATCAGGTTGATCCCCGACGATCCCATTTGTTTTCACTTCGTTGTAAAAGGATTGAGTGGTCTCTTGGAATTGAGTTTATAAGGCCTTATTATGATCGGGATGGTAAAAAATTGATGCTGAATATCGATCATGATATTCATACTAAACCCTTGATTATTTCTGGTAATTGGGAGTGTGGTTATCGCCTTCCTTCAACAGATCGCCGGCTACCATACTTTTTCAATTTGCTTCCCTATAGGTGTAAGTTACTTTCTTGTGATTGTCTCAGTGTGCTATTCCTATTGTTCTTAAAAAAAATTCTATAAATACAATGGATTATCGTTTTTTTTAATAGGTACTCTTGATCCTCCTAATTCATCTGCTATTGAGGGTTTTTTATAGGAAAATTGGTTCTCCTTCAGTTTCTAATTCTAAGATCGAACAGATGGTTCAATCCATTAACTCTAAACCTAATAATCAAGATAGCATGTTTGATTTTGGTCAACATCGTCTCCAATGGGATAAGATTCCTTCTTTTGCAGAGCTTTCTACTTTATATGCTACGCAGGTGATGACTAGGGGTACTACTCCTAAGAGGAAATCTAAGGAATTGAATGTCAGTAATGATCAATTTTGTGCTAATACCAGACTTTGTTTGCCTATGAAAAGACCTAGAACTTCTTCTGTTAAAAATACTCGATCATCTCCAAGGTTTGCTACTCCCACTCAAGTAGGTAATGAACCCCTTCATGCACCGGCAAATTGTCTAAGAATGTAAATCTAAAAAAGGTTTCAGAACCTTCTGTTAAGGTGATCAATCCAAGGAAGAAAGTTAAGGAAAATTCTCCTAGAGTTAATTGTGATGCAGGTGATAAGCTAAAGTTTATTTATGCAAAGAAATTGCCATTTCAGAAATTCTACAGCAGCTTCATGACAATTTTAAACTTGATTCTGAGGTCTTAGATAAATTCCGCAATCTTTCTTCTATCTTTGGAAATCCTGAATTAACATATAAAGTTCTGTCATCTTTGGTTCGTCCTGAGGATACTACTAGTTTAAATTCTTTAGATTTTCCCATCTTCAAGATTTTTGGTGCGGATGCGGTGATGAATGTAATTTCCTAACTTTTTGTTTTTACTAAGTTTTTCTTTATATAGTGTCTACAATGAAGACTATACTAATTTTCCTTTTTATATCCTTTCAGAGTATGGTTGCGCTAATGAGTGGAATGCAAAGGGATGAAAAGGCTGAGATTGATTTTTCTGCTTCTAAAAGTGAGATTGAGAGGTTAAAAGACTATGCGATTGAAACCCCAGATCGTTCTGAATTGAATGCATCATTCTTGAAAGACTTTGAGCAGTTTGGGATCTCTATTTCTAATTCTCAGAAACTTCTAAAGGAGAAAGAAGAGAAGCTGAAAGTTCTAAAGGTTACTAAATCACTATGTGACTCTTCCATAGCTGAAGTAAAAGAGCGTGCTGCAGTAATGAACAGGCTTCTTACTGAGTCTAATGCTTCTAAGGCTATCCTTGAAAAGGAATCTTTATCTATGATAAAGAAATGGTCTACTCTAGAATTATCTAATTCAGAATTGAAATCGAGTAATGATGCATTAGAGAAGAACTCACTTACTTGAAGTCGGAGCTCTGCATCCTTTGATTCTCTCTACATTTTCCTCTTTTGTTGCTGACTTTCCCTATCATTATGGAACATATTTTTATTTACTTAGTATTGTTGGATGATGTATGTTTGTTTTATTTGCACATGTGTTTTTCTTTTTTTCTTGTTAAAACTCATTTAGTGTTTGTTACTTATTTATATATGTGTGTATGATGATTTTATGGTTCTTGTCTTTCGTTTGCTTAATTTGAATTTGGGGTTCTTTACCTCTTCCCATCTGAGAACACAGCCAATTCCATTGTAAATGAAGACGATTAGTCTTAAAAAAAAGATTCATCTTCGAAAAATATTAAAGTTTTACTAAACATACTCAAAAAAAAAAAAAAAAATATATATATAAAAAAAACTGAGAACACAACTATTTCTTAAATGGTGCGGACAATCTTATTTCAACATACCTGGTGTGAATGGGGTAAGATTGTCAATCCGATCCGAGTCTCAGAGGTAACAACCCGATTTATCTCATTTTTCTTACTCTCTCTCTCTCTCTCTCTCTCTTAAGAGTGTAGTCTGATTTCTCTCTCTCTCTCTCTCTCAAGAGTGTAGTCTGATTTCTCTCTCTTCCAAAAAGCCCCTCTAATGATCTTTTTAGAGCCCTATTAATAGAGACTCCCTTTCACTCCTTGGTTGCCATGTGTCCTCTTAGCCACTTATTAACATAATTGCCATCCTTTTATCTCTTTAACACCCAAGATGTCTAAACCCAAGCCCAGCTAGATAAGCTTAACTTAGTATGTATCAAGCTCATTAGGCCCTAATGGACTTGGGGTACCCACATTAGTCCCCTGACGGTTCGGGCGGGCTAATGCGCCGGGTCGACCGTCACCCATGGGAACCCAAGTCCCCTGATCGTCGCCCACGCTTAACTCTGTAACCGTCAGGATCATGGCTTACGTGGCGGCGCACGTCTACGAGTTACTGGCATCGTGGTCTAGGTGGCGGACGGTTACACTTTTCTCTCCTCAGTATAAATACTCTTTTACCTTCGCTTCCTCCAGCCAAACTTTCCTTGGTTAAAATCATCTTCTTCTCTTCCTCTACTACCATGAGTGATTACGACGAGCCTTTGTAAGACGACTCACTCGCCCCTAATCATGAGGACGAGGTTAACCCCGAAGCCGTGCCAGATGGAGGGGGCGCTCAGAATCCTAACCTTGATGTCTTTCCTCCTCCTGATCGGGAAGACGGCTTATTTTCTCACACTCTGTTCACCCAAAGCATTTCCCTCCAGAGTGCCTTTGTTCCTCTTCCCGGTACTTAATATCCCGATGACTTCTTTAATCAGCGCCTTCTGAATCGACAGCCGCCGCCTCTGCCAGCCAACCCGCTGTGGCTGTTGAACCCGGATGGCGTCGAGTGGTCGTTTCCTCCTTATGAGCAGGTTCCTCGCTTGGCTATAAACCGTGGCGATTACGAGCTTCCTAATATTGTCTATAAATCCACAGCGAAACCCCAAGAGGGCTGGGTGCCGTGGGTTGATTTCATTGAAAACCATGAGTCTCATGCTCGTATTCTGGAGGGGATCGGCGTTCTTGACGCTATCAAAGCGTCCAAATATCGCTCCTGTAACCGTAGCAACTTTGATCTGACCAAGCTGGTTACGCGTTGGATTTCTCTGTTCCATACCTTCCTTTTTGCTTGGGGAGAGGCGACTATTACTCTTGAGGACGTGATTGCTTTTACTTTGTTACCAGCCCATGGCGCCTGCTATTGGCATTAATCAGCCGTCGCAGGATGTATGCGTGACAAGGATTGGGATTTGGTTGCCATTCTGAAGAAGTCCAAAGAGCTCGCGAGGGACGTTCTCGTCGAGGGAGCCGGGGATAATCCAGAAAAGGGTAAGGAACTTGAGGGCGCTCACGATGACGATGTAGAAGGGGGCGAGGAACATGAAGGCGCCCGGGGTAATATTTTCTTTAGCTCTTCCTCTATTCTCTTTTTACTCTTCGCGAGTGTTTTCATTATGCACAATTAATCGCAAATCTGTCTTTACGCCTTCTAGGCGAGGATGATGCCGAAGCAGCCACTTCAAACAAGCACAAGAAAAGACGCTCTTCCTACCCTTTATTCGTGAAGTATTGGGCACCGAAAATGGTGGAGGGCCGTTGGGAATGTCCGAATTATGGCGAGGATTCAGAGACGGTGCAACTGGCCGCGTTTCTTCTTTTCTGGCTGAGTCATGATATTTTTGAATTCAGCCCAGGGGATACAATCAAGGAAGAACTTATGCCAATGGTCGTTCTAATGGCGTGTGGTGTATCTTTTCCTTTGGCTCCTATGTTCTTGGGCGGACTTTACCACCACTTAGACTTGCTCGTGATCGATATCCAGAGGGTCGCTAATGTGCACACTGTCGAGACTTTCGTACCCGCGAGCTTCCTTCAGATGTGGTCTTGGGATCGTTTTCCAGGGTTCAGCCCGCCAGTTCCAACTCTTACCATCCATGGTGTCGAGGAACGAGTCAACGAGGATGGGGAGGTCTATCAAGATCCCATGGTGTATACTTATCCTCGCGCCCGCCTTTATAAGCGGAAATCGACTAAATCTCTTGACAGCATTTCCCACTACATGGATATTGGGAGCAAGTTTTGTTTTTCTCCATACACGGATGGTCGTGTAGGACCTACTTACTCGGACGAAGAGGAGATCCTTGACTCTCGAAAAGTGAATCAGGCGAGCGAAGTGGACTTTATTTTGTCAGTCACGTCTGGCTACCTCCCTGGTTTTTGCGGGGGCGCGTTCTCTACTGAGGCCTATAATTTCGATCGGGTTGTCCGCCAATCAGGTTTTGACCAGGGGGTTCCTCCACCTCCCTTGCGTCCTCTCATCCTGGATGATGCCTCGATTGAGGCTTGTTATGATAGGTTTGTCTACTCTGATGGAGGCATGCTTCGCTGTCGTCCAGTCCCCTTCACCATCTGTTATCCTCAACCAGCTCGAGATTCTCTCCGCGTTTCTGCGGATTGGCGTTTGTATTGGAACGAGCTTTTAACGCGCGTAATGAACTTTCTAGTCACCGCTCGTGTTATTTACCATGCGCCGGACAATGATGAGCTTTACGAGATGCACCGCATCGGCCGTTTTGTGCTTGAAAAGAGTGTAGGAGAACCTCTGAGGCTAGTTCCCGGGAACAAAGGTCGCGCTCGGAATTCTTCTGAGACAGCTTGGGGTCCTCTTCCTTTAGATCCTGACGCAGTCGTGAAGCATAAGTCAAAGAGGAAAGTCCCCCTTCCCTCCCCAAAAGCTGCTGGCGGACAACCAGAGTCCCCAAACCATCTCCTTCAGCGCCTAGTACTGTGTTGGGCAGAGGTGTTGCGGTGAGTGACCGTTCCTTCGGCATATCAATTCGATGTTTGCATTTAGTTATATTATTTATTTATTTTAGATTTCGTGTTTACTTAAGTTTTTGCTTGCCCGTAGCCTGACGACGCTCATGATCTAGGGCCGCGTAAGCGGTCTCTGGAGGAGTGGCTTAATATGCCCGAGCATGAGTGGCGTGAGAAAGCTTTGACTGATAAACGAAACTGGGAAGCGGGCATAGTCCCCGTTCCTCGGTGTATATCCTCCCTTTCTAATAAGTCTTATACTAAACAGGCGCGTCCGGCAGCCTCCTCAAAGAGGAAATGTGTCGCGTCCGTACAGATCCCTGCTCGCTCGAGCAATCCAGAGTTTGTGAGAGAACTTGAACGTCGTAACAAAGGCGATGGCCCCAAACCGGCTGATGTGATGAAATTAACCCGTTTGCAGCCTTTGGTTTGTTCCGTTAGGCGCGGCGAGGTTAACCCCCTGAACTCTCCGTCTGCCATTTTGGAATCTTTCAGTTCATTGATGTCAGGGAGAGAACACCAAGTGGGCCTGTCTTCTTCTGCTCTTGTACTGTCTGATCCAGGTATGTATTAAATTTTACACGTGGAGCGCATTTAATCCCCCTTTTTAAGCGAAAGAAAAATTCTATATAAAGGCTCTAGTATCTGTTTCATTTCTCTGCGAATTGAGAGAGTCTTGAGTTTGTATGCGTTTTTTGCTCTAGGTTCCTTCAAAGGGGGTTATTCAGACGAGCAAGCAGGTGATATAGACGTTGAAGAGGAAGCGACTTCAGCACCCTCTGAGCAGGTGAGCCATGTCGGCTTGTTTTGGGTGTTTTATCACTTTCGCTTATTGAGTTGGTGTTGCCTAACTGACTTATTTTCTGATAGGAAGCGGATATGGGAAAGCGCGTGAACAAGGAGACTGATAGCGCGGGTAGTGAGAAGCGTATGAGGAATTCCTTGCCTCCTAGAAATGATAAAATCGTCAACCGCCCCTCGGATTCTGCAGTGTTGGGTTCGCCTGCTACCGTTGCGGCTCGTTCTCCAGTTATTAATACAACTCGCTCTTCTTCTGTTAACACGACTCGTTCTTCTCCTGCCGGCACAGTCCGTAATTTTGCTGTTCTGCCCCTGTTCGAACGAGTTTTCGATCGTTCAGAGATTGGTTTGAAGATGAGGCTTTTAAGCTCGTCCATGGGTTCTGGGTCCCTACAGCGCACGTGAGCACTCATACCAAAATTCTAAGGCGTCATGGCCATCTCGTGCCTGCGAAGATGGCAGATTGTCTCGGGGCGGCGGCACAAGTGAAAATGGTCCGCGATCTGTTGGACGTGGCGGCCGGTCTTTTTGGCGCTGAGCGGGATCCACCTTCCGAGAGTCAGATGGAAAAATGGGAGGGAATCCTTTCAACTGCAGAGTATATGCGGTTCAGCGTCACTTAAACAAGGCGAGGACCAAGCCTGATCCCAGAGCCTCAAAGTTATCCGCCAAAATCGAGCGACTGGTTCAAGAAAAAGAGTGGTTGATGACTGAGGTCGAGGCCAAGACTGAAGAGCAGAGGAAGGTTGCCTTGGAATTCAGTAATGTTACTGATGCCCTTGTTGAGTTAGAGCAGGAGGTCGCGCTGGTCAATCAAGAGCTGGAAGTGAAGCAAAAAGAGTTGGCTGAATTTGAGGTCGAGTCATGAATTCTTTCCCCCCACACCCCCCACCCCCCCCTTTTTTTTTTTTTTAGCGAGGAAGGATTTGTTTGTTTGCTGTTTGAATTATGGATATTGATTTTCATGTTAGTCTTTAATGCTCGTATTAATGACTGATTCTGTATAAATAGCTGGAATATCTGTTTTGTTTTTGGGTTATTTGGTTTGTTTGCATCCTCCCATTATTTTGTTTGCAGATACTTGGGTAGATGGCGCTATCTCGCGAGGAGGTTGTTGATGAAATTTATCGTTTGCGTAGGGCGAGCTTTGTTTTGCCTGTAGTGGTTGCTTATTTTGGGAAGTTATCGGATGACTCTTGCCTTGAGTTTGCCGAAGTGAATTCCTTAGTGGAGGGGATGAGACTGTCTGGGCACGAGCCTGATGAAGTTTCTTTGGAGCGCCTTCGGAGTTGTAGGGCGCGACAGTATTTTCTACTTTGAGTTTGTATGACGTCCCTCGCGCTCTGCGCATAATAAATGTATCATTGGCCCGTGCTTTCGTATTGTTTCGTTCGTTTCGGAGTCGAAGTATCTAAGGGGTGTTTTATGGCCAATGGGGTTGTCTTTTCGATTTTCGTGCAACAATAAATGTAACCTTTGAATATTGACCTATGAATGTGTATATATATGTGTTCTCTTCTAATTTTCCTTTCATCCCATTCCCTTTTCTCTTTCTTTACTTGCAAACAATCTCAAATGGCAATTCGTTTACGCGCCTATTTTGTAACCTTGTCCTCGGCGCCGTCTATGTCTACTCCTTTGGATCTGGAACGTGAAGTCGGGCGACTGGAGTCGGTTAAGGAGGAAATGGAACTGTTGGTTACGCATAGGCGAGAAGACTATGAGGCCCTTCAGCAGATTTGGAATGAGCATCACGCTGAGTGGGAGACCGCTTGTGTCGCTGGTCATGCTCCTGGTGTTCAGTTTGGTTCTCATAATAAGGCAGGGATCCGTCGACGGATGGACAGGACTCATAGTCGCCGTACTAGCGCTCTCAGTAGCCTCTTGGAGGCCGAACGTTTTGTCAGGGATATTGATGAGGAACTTGAGCGTTGTAGGCGCGCCATGGCTGTAGGCACGGTCATGTCGTTGGTTTAATCCTTTTATCCTATGTAGATGTCGTATATGGCTTGTTTTAATTAATGAAAATGCGTTTTATTGAACACGTGTCATTCATGCCCAGAGCGGCTTCCTTTATATTAAATGTGCCAATTTTGCCAGTATAAAAGCGTATTCAATTGTCGTTTTGTTTCATTTCAATCAGTCAAGATGGCATCTTCGGATGGTTTGTGGGTATTGGCTCTCCCTGCTATCCCTGGCGCATTGGCTCGTGCTAATCTTGAGAAGGAAGCAAAGCGCTTACGTGATGTCCTTTTAGAGACTAGGGGTTTACTCCATTCGCATGAGCAGCGATGCAAGGACATACGCGCGGCCCTCTCTGATCAATGTGAGACTATGGGGTTGATTCGTCGTTCGGGCGCGGATTCGATTTTACGAGGTAAGGCGCGTCATCGCTATAATGACCTCGTGCAACAACTTTCCAGAGAAGAAGGCTATGTAGAATATGCACGGGATTCTGTTGGTTTTGTCGCACAGCGCGTTGCTGAATGTGAGGCCGAGCTAGTCAAGCAGACCGATGCTTGATATGAGTTGTAGTGTTCCTTATACTTGTGAGGGCACGCTCTTCTGTAATCAGTTGATTTTTCTTTATGTTTGCTTAGTATCGTAAAAGAAAGGAGAGGTTTATTACGTGCGCCTATGTTTGCTCTTCTGTAATCAGTTGAAAATTTTCTTATTCATGTGCCTCATGGGCTGATGTTGGTGCGTTTTGTATTGGATTAAGTAATTGTGGATAGGTAGCGTGTTCAGTGCGCTCCTGAGGCAGCGTGTTCAGTGCGCTCCTTAAGGGTTTTCGGTGCCCAATCGACCAGGGTTATCATTGCCCTTGTGTTAAATCGATTTTTGTTACGAGGTAGCGTGTTCAGTGCGCTCCTTAGGCAGCGTGTTCAGTGCACTCCTTTTTGGGTTTTCGGTGCCCATAAGACCAAGAATTGATTATAGAAATGGGGTAGGACGTATGTTGCTTTTGTTTTCCTT
>JAJJMA010173411.1:758-11366 GCA_023529015.1 Papaver nudicaule
TTCAACCACTAAGGTCTCAATCTCCTACCTGTGCTTCCCAACTCTCAAGAGAAGTCTTTATAGTCGTAGGTAAATCCCGTGAGGAACTGCTACCTAATAGAGGATGACTATACCACAACAAGCATTCACCGAAGTGAAAAGAGTTTTACGATCACTTCCCAAAGGACCATCACGTATGCTTGATGCTTGCGGTATTCGTCCTTAGACACCTCTATTTATAGCACTCAATAAGATAGGTTGCTTTGGAATTAAGCAACTAATTACTTGTCCCACAAGTTTAGGAAACCCTAACTTGCGAGATTTATCTCAATTGGAAATCATAAATCATTTATCTGCCAAGTGTTTTGTCAAGATAGAGATCCAACAGAACAGAGATAATCTTTATCTTATTGACACATTGAGAACCGTTAGATGGACCACATAAGATATTTTCGTGATAATCCAAGTCCAACTAAGAGATAAAGGAGTTCAGAGTTTAACCCGAGTGAAAATCCAGGAGAATATTCACTTGGGACGGTTTGCGAACCGTCCATCTGAATCACAGCCAAAAGTATCTATTTTCAGGTTCACGTTGGTACGCGTCCAAATAGACACTTTGGAACTTAGGAGAAAATCCGAGTTTCTGTTTCACGTATACGGTTCGGGAACCGTCCGCCATTCAGATTAGGGTTTAACAGGACCCGCTGGAAGTTCTGGGCTTAACCAGTACTTAGACGTGTGTGACGTCCTTAGCTGTAATCCACTGGACTCTTGCTCAAGGGTACTCCTTTAGATTCACCCATATCCAACAAGTGATTTGCAAGCAAACCATTGCAATGGACAAATGGTATCGAATCTATCTCATGCATTCTTGTAACCTTAGTATTTGCGAGAACAAACACTAACATAACACATGGTCATGTAGACAAGAACACGATCTCAATCGCTACATTACTACTAAAGTAGTCGACTATATTTCGAAAGAATAGAGAAAGTAGAATAGAAGAATATCCATAAAGTCATAACTCCTACTAACCTTTTGTCGATGAAGAATAATTAATGTCTTCTTTGTCTTCACAGTCTTCGTCTTCAAGGTCTCTACTACTCTGTCTATATCCCAATTCCGAAATCTAAACTCTAGTAGGCTAAATCAAGAATTGTGTTTTGACACTTAAAACTGACAACTAGCTTGACATACCAACGCTAGTGGTTTTGACCGGACAATGCCCTAACACAAGCTTTTCTGCATAATAGTCTCTATTTCTAATAACTCTTTCTGTAATAGAAGCCATGATGACAGTATATTGCAGAGAATATTATTAGAACACAGATATATATATATATAGTGTTTTGAATGGTGCGAACTTAGGAAACAAGTTCGTGAGGAGGTTTTTTATAGACTTTCTCTACATTGCTTTGTAGATTCATTACCTCTTTTAGTTTCCAACAGAAATAAGTTTATATATCAACTATATGTTTAGGAAATTGTTTCTAAGAGCATAATCTCTGACAGAGTCTAATGGAGATTCCCATTGTTCCTGTTTCGACTCTTGCCTGAGGAGCCAGAGGCAGAGAGATTTTTCCAAAAGAAGTCAAGAGAAAGTTGATATTCATGTCGAGTCATTACATTTTGGACTCAAATATGACGTGATGTACACCTTTTTATACGATTATAGCATCAGACTCACTACAAGAAGGAGTCTCACCATTGGTGTAAGGAATAACTATAACAACCTCTTTGGGATTTATTGTTATATACCATCAGGACAAAAGGATACTTAACCAATTGAGCGTGGATTCATCTCTTTGGAGCATTGCTCAACAATTTTTTGAGATATTGATTTTTATTCCTGAGAATATTGTTGGACATAAAAGTAATCTAACAAAAACAATAAACTGACTTGTTCTTTTTAATCAGATGAACTGATTTAATTTGACGTCTCAGAATCACAAGTCACAGATTTGAGATGTAGTCCACACATTTTTTAAGTGGAGAACGAGTGAGCATAATGCTCACGATCAATTTTTGTAGAGTAATTCTTACCTTTTCCTCTTTTTCCTGATGACAAAGGAACACCATTAGCCAAATTGCTTAACTTCTGATTCATCTTCTTTACGCGAGTTTAGCAACACTAGCCTTTTTTTTGTTGAAACTGCATCTTCTCAGGATATGATTATCCTTGCCACAGAATGAGCAACATTGCTTCTGAGATTGTTTTTTCCAAGAGGCACCGAAATCAAAATTGATTTTTTCATTGGCAGGAGAGATGATCCTGCAAGTATGAAAGTGTTGTTGTTCGTGGAAGAGTTACTTTTGTACCCTAAACCATTTGTATCTCCAAATGACTTTTGCCTAAAAAGCATGGCTGAAATTTTATCCGAGCTACCGGATAATTTTTGCAGGTCATCTTTTAGGGTACAATTTTCTGATAGAAGTCTTAATAATTCACAGTTTGATTTCTCAAGATGATCATTAGTTATCAGAAGCGATTCTTCATTCTTCTTAAGAGATTCTTTTAACAAAAGATTTTCTTTTAAGAGAATTTCGCTTTTATCCAAAAATTCAAGTATCAGATTATCTGAATCATCTTCATCAGGATTTTTGGCTATTAAGGCCTGATCCAGCACGTTCTCGAAGAGATGTCCATTAGGCATTTCATCAAGAGTAGCAGCCAAGAGAGAGTTGTGGTATTCCTTGCTTGGACATTCTTTCATCATATGTCCATAACCACGACACTTGTAGCATTGGATTTCTTCCTCTGGAATGTCCTCAGTTTTCTTTGGAAATTCTGAATTCTCGAACTGTTGTTTGGAACGGTGCATTCTTTTGTTCTTCAGAAGTTCTCTAATTTGTCGAGTGGTCAAGGATAAGGTAGAATTTATGTCAAAATTATCTTGATCATCACATTCATCAGCCCAAGATGTGCTAGATGTTGTGAGATTAGGATCATGATTAGCTTCGAATGCAATAGACTTAATTTCAGTCTTGTGATCATGATCGAAGATTTTGAGTTTGGCAACAAGATCGCCTCTCTTTATAGCAAAACCAAATGACTCTTGGATTGCATGTTTTTTGGAGCCATATTTTGAAGGTAGAGACCTAAAGATTTTTCTCACAATTTCTCTTTCCTCAATTGTTTTTCCAAGCGATTGCGAGGCATTAATAATTGCAGAAAGTTTTTGATTGAAATCTTCAAAGGTTTCTTCATCAGACATTCTGAAGTTTTCCCAATCTGATGAGAGAATTTGAAGACGAGCTTCTTTCTCTGATGTGTTGCCTTCAAATATGTTTTGCAGAGTTTCCCAGGCTTTCTTTGATGTACTACACGTAGATACATGATGTTGAAGACCTGGGGTAACTGCATGGATGATCGCATTAAGCGCATCTGAATCTATCTTAACTTCTTTCCTTTCATCATCAGAATATTGTGAGGGAGTTTTATCCTTTACAACATCACCGATTTTGATAGTGGGTATGGTAAACCCATCTTGCACAAAGACCCAACACTGATAGTCTCGTAATTGAAGAAAAGAGCGCATGGCGGATTTCCACCATAGATAATTTGTGCCATCAAAGACTGGTGGAACGTTCACATTAGCAGAATAATGTGTGTTCATAGTTCACGAAAGCGTCAAACACAGACAGTTACGTCCTTTACAAAGTGTTTGCCGGCTCTGATACCAACTGAAAAAGCGGGGATACCGAGATACACCACCAACTTTTATTTTTCGTGAACCTAGTTGATTACATTTGTTTGAACGATCTCACAAATCAATATTCAAACAACAACCTGAGTATAGTTCAGAGAACCGAACCCTAACAAGAACGTAGTTCTTGTAAATCTCAATAGAGATGGATTCACTCAAAGATTATGAATCAACAAACTTGCAATTACTTCAATTATATAGATCAGAGACAATATAATGTGGAAGGGAAAAGTAATGCAAGACACCAGAATTTTGTTAACGAGGAAACTGCAAACCTAGCAGAAAACCCCCGGGACCTCGTCCAGATGTGAACACCCTTAGTATGAATGGTATACATACGCTAGCCTACTCCCAGACTTCAGACAGGACTGTATCGAGACTGAATTCGCCCTACAAGCAACTCAGCTACCAATGTGCTCCTACGTCTCTTGGCTCCCGCAGAAACCTACGTACTTGATTCCCCTAGCTGACGTCCCTTACAGGCCTAGGAGTTGCTCCACTTCCCTTCGTGAAGACTAGCGCTACCCTGCCTCTAACAGGACGCCTAAAAGTATCCAAGTAATCAAACAAGAATACGATTGTGATTTCCTTTAGACTTAAAGTCAAGGTTAATGGAAATCGATACGTTGAATAGGGCTTATTGATCTAGCTTAAACAACCTCCAAACGCGAGACGAACTTAGTATGAAACCTAGTTCGTGAATATGCGTTGGGAACTTCTAGGGTTTACGATCAAGATCTACCTTACGAAGTTTTTATCAAATATTGGTCGTGATAAGATTGAAAATATTCAATCGACCCAAGATACATGATGAAATTTTACTTCCGACCTGTGCTTGACGATCCTCAAGTGAAGTCTTTCAATAGTCGTAGTCCAAAAGGACTTCGAGATGACGACCAACCTTTATGCAAGGATACACAGATGTGTAGAGGATTGAGATTGTATCTTGCATAAGTTCATCTATTTATAGTCATCACTAAGGGAGGCTTTGCTTAAAGTTTAAGCAACCTTGAGTAGGGCTCAAGCAAGTTCCGGAACTAAGAAGGTCCATAGCTTGATTACCCATTCTCAATCTTCTATGAACTTTGGACTAGGCCAATAGTTAAAGAAGACTCAACCTTGTTTGAAGGTTTGCGACTTCTGGTCCAATATATATTTGGAAATCGCTTTGCGACTTCTGGTCCAAATACTTGTTTGAACATCGCTTGGATTAAGTAGTTAGATTAAGTAGTTGAATTCCATGGGCCAAGTAATGACAAGTTCGAGAACTAATCATGCCTAGACCGAAAACTTCAATGATATGAAAGTTTGGAAATTTTCTCATGGCTTATATGTACGCGTTCATGAACGCGTTCATAGAGCAGTCAAATAGAGTTCAGGAGAATTCAGGAGAATTCGTGAACTTGTATGTGCGCGTTCATGAACGCGTTCATACAGACTTTTGCTCGTTCTCTGAAATGCCATACAATCACATGTACGCGTTCACCGTTGTGGTTTTTTTCAAGAGACAATTCAACATACTCTACCTATACATATTATCACAAGTGTGACAAATGCAAAGGCGGAAATCCTAGAATACCTTCGGATAATATAAACAACATCATAGACTATTGGTATGATAGAAATGGCAAATACGATACGGAAAGGAAAAACCTTTCTAACCTTTAGCCAGGACGTTATGATTTATCAAGTAGTAAGCTTCGGTCTTCGTCTTCATCAGTCTTCGTCTCGATTACCTAAAATTATCCTAGTCCGAGGTTGAAGAGTAAACTTATCAAGGATTGTGTTTTTGTCTCATAAACTTGACAACTGACTTGAGATAGCAATATCAGTGGGTTCAACCGAGCAATGCTCTAACAAGCACAAGATGCAGAAAATGGTGAGATGGTGGATGATGAAACAAATGTTATTGAAGATAAGGATAAAGAGATACCATATCTGGAAACTGAAGGTAATAGAACCAACAAGAGATCTAGGCAATCTGATGAAACATAACCAATGAGGCTTCCTTTAATAGTATCACCAACTATAGCCAATCATGGAGTGAACAACAATGGCGGTCACACCAACAAAACAAGCAGCACTGTGTCTCGGGCCATGGAAGAAATCGAGATGAATGGAAAGGAGGGAGAACAAGACGTAGCAAAAGAGAACTCTTCAAGCACTCATGCTGCACCTGCAATCTTGGTACTAATCTCTTACCATTCGTATTTAAATTTATCCAATATTATCCATAATCAGTATATCTCAATTTTAGAGTCGGTCAAAAAAATTTACGGTTACAATTTAATTAAATTCAGCCCTCAATCTATATTTACGATAACTTGTTGCATACATAAAGATAGTCTGCATGGTAGTGTTGTTCACATTTCACGAAAATTTAATGCACAAAAGTCTTATTTAGTCCATAGAACTCATTCTCTACACAGCTGGTTAGTTTCCAAGTATATAGTTGTGCACTCAAATTACTACAGTCTAAGTAGTCTGCATCACATTAGCATAAAAAAAATGGTGTATCTGCATTCACCTGTTGATCATCTAGCTAAGGACACAACGGTTACACATACAGTTGGAAACATACTCTTAGCTTGCATTAGATATAGAATGAAAGTCCTTTCGTGGAACGTTCAAGGTTTCAAATCTCAAGATACGAAAATCACCTCAAAGATCTGATACGAACACAAAATCCAGACATCATTTTCTGTGTGAAACGAAATTTGCATCTCAAAAACTTAAGCCTCTTCTATCCAGATATCAGTTTCTAAGTGTAGTCACTCTTGATTCAGTTGGTTTATCTGGCGGTCTAGCTCTCCTTTGGAATAACGTTTTTTCTCGTGAGATAGTGAGTATGGAGAACAACATGATACATGCTCTAATACAGTCTGATCCGAGCAAGCCAGAGTGGTTATTTAGTTGCGTTTACGGTTATTCTAATAATCATAAAAAGAGGAGTCAGTGGGAGTTTATTTATGAACTGTAGGATGTAATATAAATCAGCCATGGGTTCTTATTGGAGATCTGAATATTCATTTAACCGGTAACAATACTCAGTCCATTTCTACTTCGAGTGATGGAGGCATCCAAGCAATGTTGACATCTGTAGGATTAGAGGATATTGGATATTCAGGGAGATATCAAACTTGGTCTAACAACAACATAGGTACGGGTGACAAGCATTCTAGAATTGATATGGCAATGGTTAATGAACTATAGGGTAATTACTTCAGGGGATCTAAGCTGTTACACCTGACGCAAATTGGGAGTGATCACTGCCCAATTCTGTTCTTCTCAGATAACAATCAGGAAAAGCTTTGGAAGCCTTTCAAATTCTTCTTCACTTAGCTCAATGACAAGGCTTGTGCAGTTCAAATAGCTACAACATGGGAGAAAGATGCATTTGGTTCTCCAGACAACAAACTTCTTCAAAACTTGCAGTACACCTAGCAGGCATTAATTTAGATGAATAGAGAATATTTTGGTGACATAAACCTCAGAGTTGACCAGCTTCAAAACCAGTTATCTATACTTCATACTCAAGTGCGTTCAGCTAATGTTGATGAGAAAATAGTTGAAATTACTTATGATATTCAGAAATGGCATCAGATTCAATACGACTTTCACAAGCAAAAATCTAGGGATACATTTATGAAGGATATGGACTATAACACTCAGTATTTTCATACAACTACAAGTAGAAAGAGAACGAGGAACAATATCGACAGTTTGCAGAATAATGCAGGTACATGGTTGCATTCTAGAGAAGATTTTACAAACCTTCTTACTTCTCATTTCAAAGATATTAGTTTTTCGGTTTCTTATTCTATAGATATGCAACATTCTCATATTCTCCAGCAGTGTGTTTCTGATAAAGAAAATAATACACTTCTCGGTATCCCTAGCAATGAAGAGATTCAGGCAACACTTAAAAGTATGGACATCTGGTCAGCATCAGGCCCAAATTGGTTTCCGGCAGGATTTTATAAATCTCAATGGGAAATAGTTGGTGGAGTAGTTTGCTCAATGGTGAAAACAATTTGTCATATCCAAGTATATGCCTAAGAAGATAAATAAAACCTACAGTTCTCTCATTCTGAAGAAGAAGAAGTGCATAACTCCAACTGATTTCAGGCCTATTGGTCTTTGTAATACCACTTACAAGATTATTTCAAATATCTTAGTGAATAAAATGAAGCCCCTGATGTCTAAAATAGTTGGTCCATACCAAGAAGCGTATGTTTCTGGTAGACTCATCAATGATAACACTATCATTGCTCAAGATATCATTCACTCTATGGAAAAAAAGGTGCAGATGGATGGATTGCTTTGAAACTTGATATGTCGAAAGCGTTTGATAAAGCATAACTTCAAGATAGTGAACAATGGAAGGACTACCAGAATTTGGCTCGATAATTGGGTTGTTGGTCATGAAGGCACAGTTCCAGTAACCAACCCTAATCTATCTCATCTAAAGATGGTAAGTCAACTCATTATTGAGAATACAGATTCATGGAATCAGCTACTGGTTTTTGCAGCTTTCACAAACGACATTGCAAGGAAAACAATTAGCATGCTGCTGTTTACAACGGAAGAAGATGTCTATGTCTGGAAACCATCGAAATATGGCCATTTCAGTGTGAAATCTGCGTACAAAACTCTTACCAATGGTTATTATGATACTCCAGTTCTTTATGATCCAATACCTGGTCCAGTTTGGAAGAAGTTGTGGAGTATGAAGCTGCCTCATAGAATAAAAGTGTTCATCTGGAAAGGCCTGAAGGATATAGTTCCAACTAAATCTCGACTGGCCAAAGTGAAGAAAGAAATTGATGCCACTTGTACCATCTACAACAAGTCATCAGAAACGCTATATCACTTGTTATTAGAGTGTGAACAGGCCAAGGCTACGTGGTGTAAATTGTCAGTAAATATTGATCATATAAGAAACAACTACAGCACCATCCAACAATGGTTTGTCTCATGGTTCTCTCCAGACCCAAATACTGATCATGAAGATCATTTTAACTGGATTCTTCGCTTGATGGTGGGCTCATGGACAATCTGGAAGGAAAGATGTGAGAACCACTACCAGGATAAGAAGCTACACCCCATGACGACTTCCAACAAAGCCTGGTTTCACCTAAACAACTTCATACTATCTGGCCAAGCTTCTGTTTATTCTCCTGTCTACAGTAGTGCCATTATAATTTCGGTTCCACCATCTCCTGGAATACCCAAGATGAATATCGATGCTAGTTTCAATCCTGATACTTGTGATGTTGCCATTGGATTAATTGTGCGATATCATGCAGGTAACCATACAGCAGCAAAGGGATGCAGTTACAAGGGAGGCTTAGACTCGGAAGAAGGGGAGTGTCGAGGTGAAAACATCCTTAAACTCCTTTAACAAACTAATCAATCTCCCTTGTTCGTCCTTGCTCAGCGTCTTACTAATCTTGATCAATCATTTCTACGTGTCTCCTATGTCGACCTCTTCCAATTCGTCCAGAGAGGGTAATTCCACAGGCTTCTCCTTCGGTAGGGACTCCACCGTCACCTCCATATTTTCTTCTAGAGATGACGTCGCTTCATTCGTTACCGCCTCGCATGCTTGGCTGGTCGGCGCCATCTCTGCTAATTGTTATAATCTATATACATGTCCGCCGTTCTTAGTGGTGAAACGATAAAATTGCGGCTCTGGTTCGACTTTCTGTCTTTTTGTTTCACTTGGCGCCCCCAATCGCTTTGGATCAAACACCGAGACTTTCTTTTCTTCCTCATTCGGTCTTTTCGCTTTGGACGCGCTTAGTCGAGAAGGGCTAAAGACTGACTTCTTTTCCTCCTACTCCTAATTGGGCAACGGGATGATGCGAGATGATCTTACTATCACCGCGTCATCTTGTCCTGGTTTGTCATAAAATACCGCTTATGCCATATACGCTTCTTTTGGTCCAAAAGGATTATTGGTAGCGGGAACGCGATACTGCTTCCCACTAATGTTACTCTTTATACATTGATGATATGTGGACGCCACTACTCGGTGATCACGAATCCAGCCGTGTCCCAGCAACAACTGAAAAGAGGTATGATCGTCTAACACGTGAAAAAGTGTCACTGATCTGATCGGTCCAATCCACACTGTAAGACATATTACGCCGATTGCGTCCTGGGTGTGTCCTCCAAACCTTCTTACGACAGTTTTTCGCGTTCTGATGTCTTCCCTCGGGATCCCAAGCAGGTCTAGAATGTGTACCGAGATAAGATTCAGTGAAGCTCCTCCGTCGATAAACACTCTTCTCAATTGCTGCCTGTTAATGGTCGCGTTGTCTGCGTGCTCGGAATCCCCACTGAGACTCTTTCATTTCCCCTCACTTCTTCAGAATCACTATCAATCGGATTATGCTCCACCAAGGCGTACCCTCCATCTGGCTCCGCGATTCGCTCGACGTTCCTTCCAGACGCGGTTGAGACATCCTGAACTGAGTGCATTCCGTTGGACTCGAAATCGGACTCCCACTGTAGTCGCCAAATGTGAATGGGTGATTGTGGAAGTCCGGTCCGAGTCACAGGGGTACCTCTCTCTCTCTCTCTCTCTCTCTCTCTCTCTCTCTCTCTCTCAGTAATATCTCACACTAATCCCAAAAGAACCTCCCAAATGATCTTGTTAAGGAGCTATGTATAGAGTTTCCCCTTTCTCCCCAAATTCACATGTGTCTTTTTTCCCTTTATTTACATAATCACCGCTCCTTATCCTTATCCTTAATCCCTTGTTGGTTATTCAGTCCAAACCCTTTGACTTCTTTCTAGATGGGCCTTGGAGGACATAATCATGGACAAGACTTGGGGTATCCACAATACCCCAAACCTCACACTACTTTGCCAGTATTGTGATGTTCATGACATGCATATTACATACACCTAAGA
>JAJJMA010173455.1:0-19312 GCA_023529015.1 Papaver nudicaule
GGGTGTCTTAGTCCTCGTGTGGTGTTGCATGGTCAGCAGGTGTGATTATTAACTGCTGGTTTGTTTTTCTTCTTAAAAAAAATCACTTCTAACCCCTAGCCTCTCAGTTTCCATTCTTTTTTCTTATTAGATGATCAAATTAATCCTCCACTCTATCGAAATCATGGTTTCTCCTTCAATTTTATTTCATGGTTTCACACACTAACACTCACAACACGAATTCTTACATTATCAACCAAGCCAAGATGCAATCATAATCATTTTGTTTCGCTTACCAAGTCAAGTTACAATCACTGATTTGAACTGGTGGATAATGTTCATCTTCTTCTCTATGAATTCGTTTTTTTCTTTGTAGTTTTGAATTCGTTGGATACTCATGAAATCGTGGTGGTGCTCTGTAATTGATTGTGATGGATTCTTAGGTATGGGTCGGGTATAAGGATGGGTTCTCTTCTTAAAAATTGAAATGGTCGAATATTTGTATGAATGGGTTTAAACTTATGATGAATTGGTATGAAGAAAGTATTAGATCTAGAAAACATCTTTCTGTGTATGGATGATCAAAAAAATGGGTTTTATTTTTTTAATTTGTTTAAACCTGTGAGTTTGGATTTGTAATGGGTTTGTATTTACAGTTTGACTGTAGTTAATAAAAATAAGAAGTCTGTAGTGGATGAAAATTAGCCATTTGAGTTATCTGATACCGTTTTTTGGTATATAATCTATGCATCGAATTGAATTATTTCGAATTCCTCTATCCTGTTGATCAAATTATTTCGAATCCTTTGATTGAGTATCTCTAATTTCTCCCGAGGTGCTAGTGGTGGTTGTATTGCTGATTGTGGTGTTTTGCTAGTGGTGCTTTTGGTGGAGGCAGTGAAGGTGGTGGTGGTGGCTGTTAATGGTGGCATAGGTTGGTGGTGATGAAATTTGACTGCTGCCATTAATGGCGATGGAGGTGAGTTGATGAACGACCATTACTGGACCAGTATGGGATGATGATGAAGAAGAAGAAGAGATCGAGAAATGAAAATGAGGCTAGCGAGATTTGAACCTCGCACCTTTGTGTCGATTTTGAGTGGCTTGACAAAAATACCCTCAACAACTTGATTAATGACCCGGGTTTTTGATTTTTTACTTTTCCACATCTACCCTCAATATGTTGGCTTATCTACAAAACTGTCTAAAGAAAACAGAAAAATTAAAAAAATGGGAGGGGCGTTTACGTCTTATCGTCGTTGAAAAATTTCAAAATCTTTTTATCAAATTGGTTTAATTGTGTTACCCTACATTTGACACAAAATCACCATATATAGGGTCCTCCCTCGCTTCGCTCGGTCGGCCCAATTATGTTCCAATGTTTCGACAATTTTATGTTGATATTGCTGGTGGCGGAAGTGGTAGGGGCGGCGGCAAAGCTGGTGGTCTGATAATGGTGGTGGCGTAGGTGATAGTGTTGTTGGTGATGGTTGCAGCTTGTCTTTGGTGGCGTCGGTGGAGGTGGTGTTGTTGTTGGTTGTTGTGGCGGAAGCGTCGTTGCTGGTTGTAATATTGGTGGTGGATGTGAGGGCGGTGGCCGGCGGTGTGATAATGATGGTTCATGGTCGTTGGTGGTGGCGTCGTTGGTTCTGGCAGCTGAGATATTAATGGTGGTGGCGGCAGAGCGGTGAAGAATGAATTGGGGTTGGGGAGAAGAAACGAGAGTTTCTTTTGATGAAAATAACAATTACAGTAGAACCTCTATATAAGAATATCCTCGGGACCACGAAAAAAATATTCTTATATAGAGGTTATTCTTATATGGAGGTCTACCTTGGAAAGCTCAATTTTTTTTTTGGTACACCTATACTTAGAAATATGCATACGTATGCATGAAAACACACAAAAATGTACCTAAGTAATACAAATACTTATCAATCTTTGTTTACTTGCATAAAACTCAATAATTGCTTAAAAAATGATAACCAAAACTATACGGATGAAGCTATTTGTACTCAATTGTGGAACAAAAAATCATTGAATCCACTATGAATCAAAAGGATCTTACAAAATGGTTACACAATCTCTACATCTTAAATTTTAATGTACGACAAGACATATACTATATATATTATAGTGCCGATTATTCTTATATGGAGGTAGGTCACTTAAGACGGGACTGGAAAAAATTATGACTTATTCCAATATGGAGTTTATTATTAAAAATAACTGGCCCAAATCGGGACCAGAAAATTTTATTCTTATATGGAGGTTATTCCTATATGGAGTATTCTTATATAGAGGTTCTACTGTATGTATTTACCCCTCAATGATTGAGAATCTACGAAACAATACCCCGAAGGATTAAAAATGTGGAGGGGTAATTTAGATAATTCTAGGGTGTCTGAGTAACTTTCTTTTTTGCAATCTTTTTTCAATTTTATTAGGGTCTATTTGATAAAAAAGTGGCCACAAAAGAGACTCCCATCCTTCGGGCCCTCCGATCGGTCGACACAAATATCTTGCATTTGATTACAAGTTAAGTAAACAAAAAGTAGAGTTGTACAGATGAGGATGGAATATCTTCTGAATTGAATCGCCTAGTCTAGTAGTAGTAAAATATCTAGTAGTAGTAAAATAAGAGAAGAAGAAGAAAACTAGTACGCGTTGAGTTTACGCGGTGGGCCATTTGGAAAAAACTCCCATTAAATTCTAATCTAATCCTCTACATTTTCCCAGTATCAGTTCCATTCATTCAGCAAACCAAGGAAGAAGAAGAACTTAGAACTTGAATTGAAACAACAACAACCCTGCAGAGGTACTAACTCTGATTTTCATGCTTTGTTTCATTTATCTCCTTCTTGTTGTTGTTGTTGATATCATGCTTTCTTTGGTTTTTCGAAATCAGGTTCATCTATCTATCATTAGCACATAATTTGTATCTCTTTGTGAGTTTTACTTAAAAGGATCCCTGATCCATGTTCAATTATCCATACATGCCTTGTTATAGATCTTCTTTGTGAATCATTTTTTATCATTTAGATGACTTTACCTCCGAGCTGTAGAGTAGCCAGTGCACATCGTATCATGTAGAAGATGACTTAATGCCTGTTTCTGAGCCATGATCTTGCCTCATTCTAGACCTCTTAACTTTTGGTAGAGCATTGTTTGAACGATCCTGGTTTCTCTTTAAAGAGAAGGATGAGGATTCATAATTGATTCATATAGTAAGAAGTTCTATCTGTTCTCCTGTTTTGTTAGGGTTATCTTAATCTTAATTGTCAAGCACATATGTACATATTTTTGCACTTGGTGAGACTTTGTTGTTTTAAGAGCTAGTATTTTGTAAAAGGGTCGGATGTTTATGGTCAAATTAAGGTCTGGTCGTAGAACATGTTTTTTATGCATTAGGGTCGTAGACTAAGGTTGACCGTTTAACTGTTTACCGGAATACCCTTATGAAATTATCATAAGACATTAATATCCTAACCAATGTTAAATAGTTAACCAAGGCATACAAACATTTCATCAAACATCTTCTCTACAAGAGCAGTACACTTTTTTGGTGAGTCAAGAGCAGTTAGAAAAGTTTTAAGATTCAAGAACAGTCCCATCTTCATATTCTACATTTCAAACCCAAACATCAGATTTCAACTCAGAAAAATCCAAAAAAATAAATAAAATACAAATTACCTTGACCAGTAATGGCATCAGATAGAATAAGATCGAAATCTTGACAAATTTTCAATTTACTTTGATTAATATACTCTTAACTTTCAACCTTGTCAATAATCTCTGTTTCCACCATTGTTCCTTGTGTCTCTGTCAATTCCCCTATCGAGCTTACAACAAAGAAATTTGGAGAAGATAGTCTACTAAATTGAGAGATTATCTCCTGCGGATTTTATTTCGAATGAAAGAGATGGAAATCGCATAGGTCATGAAGCAGAGATTCTTCAAATTTCAACGAAAACCCACGATTTATTCTCTCTATCTTATATACTCTGCTCCTCTGAGAGGAAAAATTCGGTTATAAGATTTCAGTTTTGATAGAGTTGGGTTGTATGTTCCGACGGATGTTACTCTAAAAGTTATCATAAAGTCAATTAACGGTTGACTTCATAGTCAACATGAGTCTAAGACCCAAACACATCAAAACGCAGTTTTACGACCTAGACCTTTATTTCAATAAAAACTTGCGACCCTTTTACAAAAAATCTCTTGTTTTAATTCTTCTTATTTAAGAGATGAAAATTTTTGTTCATTTCGTTGTATTCCTTACTGAATGCATGTTACTGTATCCTGTTAATATGCGAACGTAAACTTATTTGAAGTGCATCTTGTATGTGTTCGAAATCGAGGTCTAGGTACCCTGCAAAAATCTTATGTCGTTGTTACTATGTCACGATGTCCCAAACATATTTTGTACTTGGTTGTGAGTATTGATGTTTTAAATTGGCTTAAGAATTAAGTGGAATTGTGCTGAAGCAAAACATACACCTTTGGAAACTAGGCTTTCACGTAAACACTCACTCACTAGAATTGGAGATACCTGGAAGTGGAAAGCATTTTCCATTGCACATTAAGTTATTCTTATCTGCTGAACATGTCAATATTGAACCAAATGTTGCTCAATTCTTCATTTTGAGAATTTTGGTTAATTCAATGTGTAGTATCATAAATGGGAGGTGGAAAAGACCAGCATGACTCAAGTGACAAGGGGTTAATGTCGAACCTGGCTCATGGATTAGCTGGAGCTGCAGGTGGACATGGAGGACATTCAAATTACCCTCCTGGACATTATCCTCCCCAACAGGGGGGATACCCCCCTCAACAAGGTGGTTACCCCCCTCAACAAGGGTACCCGCCACAAGGATACCCGCCACAAGGATACCCACCTGCTGGATATCCCGGTTCATCTGCTCCACATCACGGAGGTATGTATAGCTGGCAGACTCTTGAAATTGCACAATGCTTAGTTAGACAACTTACATCAGTTAATTGTATGCTGAAAGTATTTTCTTTGCATCATTGGGTAACTTTGGTTGCTGACAGTTACTTCTGTTACTTCTGGCTTGTGAATATACAGGACATAGTGGTGGTGGAGGAATGGGAGGGATTCTATCTGGGGGTGCTGCAGCAGCAGCTGCTGCCTATGGCGCTCACAAGTTGTCAGGTCATGGTGCTCAACATGGAGGACACGGTGGTTATGGTGCTGGACAAGGAGTCGGTGGTTATGGTGTTGGACAAGGAGTCGGTGGTTATGGTGTTGGGCATGGTTTGGGTGGCAAGCATGGAAAATTCAAACAGGGCAAGCACGGGAAGCATGGAAAGCATGGTGGTGGAGGAGGCAAGTTCAAGAAGTGGAAGTAATAAATTTTGTGGGATGGTGAATGATGGAATCTTTGTCCGACTTATATATACACCATCTGTTCCTGCTATGGAGTTACTATTTTACTTTCAAAGAAGGCTCGTTTATATGTGTTGTGGGCCATTTGCACTGATATTCAACTTTTAGTTATACCTAATAGAGTTGTTTGAGCATCTGTATATTGGTAGTTTGGTTATTTCTTGTTCTGCATGTCAATGGAAATTATATGTGGGTAAATACGGAAAAAACAAAAATAAGCTGTTTGGCCAACCGCAACTTCTCCATCCCCATCTCTACCACATCTTTGATTTCACTTGATCTCCATCTCCACCACCAACACAAACAGCAGCACCACCATCTCTACCACTACCACAAAACCCAACAGCAGCAGCAACCACCGACAACAACAACCACCAACAACAGCAGCGGCAACCACCAACATAAACCAAACAACTCCACCACCACCCCAACATCGACACAACCAACAGAAGCATCGTAATCACCACCACCACATATACATCAGCGGGAATCTCTTCCTCCGATTGACAATCTGCCATCATGTCCACCACCACCAACACCGTCATCATGTCCATCACCACCACCACCGTCATCTCTTCCTCCGATTGAAATTGCCAATCACCATTATCAACACCAGCGATATATGTTCAATAAAAAGGTAGGAGTATTCGATCAATTGCTTGATTTGTTAATTGTTTGCCCTAGATTTTAATTTTGGATTTGAAATTGATTTTACCCCTAATTTTAGCATTGGCACCACTTGTACCTGGGTATTATCAGTGTTGACCGCAATTGTACCTGAAATTGTTTGCCCTAGATTAATTTTTGGTTGGAAATTGATTTTAACCATAATTCTAGCATCGGCACCACTTGTACCTGGGTATTATCAGTGTTTACAACACCTATACCTGAGTTATATCAGTGTTGTTGCTTTTGATGGATTCTTCTTGCTTTGTCAATGATGTAACCAATGATGTAACCACTGATACCTGGGTACTATCAGTGTTGACACCACTTGTACCTGGGTTGTATCAGTGTTTTATGATGTTTTTTTTGCTTCTTCTTCTTCTTCTTCTTCTTCTTCTTCAATGATGTAACCACTGGTACCTGAGTATTATCAGTGTAGTTGGTGGTGGATGGTGCTGGTGGTGGTCCGAAGTTATAGTTGGTAACGGTGAGTGGTGGTGGTGCTGGTTGGAAATGGTGGTGGTAGTGGTGGTCGGAAATGGAGTGGTGGTGGTGGTCGGAAGTTATAGTTGGTAACGGTGGATGATGGCGGCGGTGGTGGTGCTAGTTGAAAATGAGGTGGTGATGGTCGTTTGTAATATATTGTAATGGTAGATAGTGGTGGTGGTGAGTTATTGGTTGGAAATGGAATGATGGTGATGGTCGGAAGTTATAATTGGTAACGGAGGTGGCGGCGGTGGTGGTGGTGCTGGTTGGAAATGAGTTGGTGATGGTCGTTTGCTATATATTGTAATGGTAGATGGTGGTGGTGGTGAGGTATTGTTTTAAGGGCATTCTAGGTAAATCCCTATATAAAGCTGACTGTACATGTCTTTAAAAACAATAATGTAAAGCATCTTTTTAGAATCTGTCTATGTAAACAGTATCTTTTTATTTGATGTCTTATAAAACATTTTTTTTTTTAAAATCAAAGAACCTTTTCATTAATGGAAATTCGAGGTTACATTGAGTTGAAGATCGAAAATAAGAGAATACAAAGAACCATGAACATACCGTAGAAGTACAATACCGAGAAATCCAACAAGAGAAAGAGAAGGATTAACGGAGTAAGACAAATACAAGTATGAATAAGACCCGATTGAATCGGAGGAAGAATGATTATACTCGGAAATATATTCCAACCATTTTGTTTGTTTTTCTTCTATAAAAAGATATGCTCCCAAAATAGGAGTGATTTGCTCAAATCCAAATCTCTTGTAGCTAGTGATGAAACTTCCGTCGTCAAATAAATCACCGATGAAGATCCCATCGCCGGAAAGATAGATGATGAAGATTCTGATGTAGATTCCGTCGCCGGGGACAACTATGATGAAGTTTTCGTCGTTGGAGTACATCCCTGGTGATCTTAAAACCCAAAACAACCAAGAACCGCCATTAGAACGTACAAAAACCTCCTTGAAGGAGTAGATAAAACCACCTTGAAGGTGTAGATAAACCTCCTTGAAGGAGTAGAAAAACCTCACCAAATGGTAAGTAAAAGACATCAAAATAGCCTAAAACTAAGCAACTAATCTATAAAAGCAAGAAAATGGATTGTGACCTGCTCAGATCCGGTCCTAAATGACCAGATCTGAGCAGTGAAGATGGAACTTTAGATGGGTTTTTTTGAGGAAGAAGAAAGAGCTAGAGAGGTGAGAGAGTGTTTTTATTTTAGAAACGCTAGAGAGTTTGCAGCATGTCTTATAAAACATATTGTAAGTTTAGATGTCTTATAGATAAAGAAATTAACAAAATTGGTCATTTGGACCAATTTTGTGCAACCGAAATGCCTAACATAGATGATAAGTTTTCTTTTAGATAATGAACGTAACAAGCATTACTTGAAATTTTCCAAAGGTTCAGTACTGTGTTTTTGTCCACCGATACAAAACCACTATGCTTTAAGATGGCAGGTCTCTTTGGGTTATGTTTATATCTTGCATAGTGATGCCTAGTCTGAGACGGAGACGGAGGGACTAATATCTTGGGTTATGTTTATATCTACCACTGACCGATACATCACTCTTTATTATTCGTGAAAAACGAATCATGAAAAAGAATTCCACAGATCTAATGGACCTGAAATGAGCCTTCTTCACTGACCTCCATAATAGAGCAATAAATGATTTTTTTAGGGGGTATTTCTATTTTTCACAGTATAGTGGCTCCGTTATGTCTGTTGTGATTTGTAATGAACTATTTGGCAAGTCCAATTCAGAAGAAAAATGCTGGAAATCTAGCAGGTGCTGCTGGCACTACAAGTGAGTCCAACACACCCCCTATGCACCCCAAAGGGTTCATCAATTACAAGGGTTGGGGCCTCCATGTTCATATTCAGAAGAACCATTCCAAGGGTTTCCCCGATTAACAAAAAATAAGAAGTCAACTATATATTCAATTCATAATTAATTGTTAATTAGACAAGTGAAAATTTCTGTGTAGCCCAAGTATTGACTCTCTCTCTTCCAAAAACCCATCATTAAGATGGTTTATACGAAAAACCCATAATATAAGATTTTGATAGAAAATGGTAAGTTTTTTGTTGACTTTGTATTATAGGTTATTCTTTATGGCTAAAATACCCTTTAATTCTAAAAATCTTTCCTAATGTTATGGTTATATTAGTTGTCATCTTGAATTTTGTTAACTAAAATACATTATCTACTTTATTTTGAGTTAAATATTTGTGTCATAATTTTCTCACTCATATTAAGTTTTTTAATTATGCGACATTTTTTCTTTATAATAATTGTAGGTTTCACCAACTGCAATTTTATGTAATGCCGGTGAAAATTGCAATTATCATTCTTCGAACAAGTGATAAATGCAGATTTCATCATTTGTAGATGAGTATAATTTGGGAAAATTACAATTATCACTTCTGAACAAGTTGATAATTTCGGATTTTACCTACTACAAATGTGGTTATTGGTGAAGACTTTAGTTTTCCTAAATACCATATGGTGATAATTGAACCTTTCGATAAAAATTGAATTTTTTTCAAGTGAAAACTGTAATTTTCCTAAATATTTTATGATGATAATTGAAAATTTATTGGAAAGATTATTTTTATGGTAATAATTGTAATTTTCCTAAATCTTTTTTAGAGGGTCAAATGATCTTTTTTAGGGAGCTTTTTTAGGGATTAGGATTTATAATAAAGTGATATTTATTCTTCTTTCTAAGAATAGAAATAAGTTTCTTAATTAGGTAAAAGGTTATTCATGTAATCAAGTCTTATTATAAATAATTATGGGTTTTTCATATATGAGATCTTAATGACGGGTTTTTCATATAAAAAATAAAAAAAGTGGGCTAGAGATAAGTTTCAATATTAACATCAGTGGTGGAGCCAGGCCAGCATACACTAGTACAATAATGGCTTTTCGTCACGGTCATCTTTGTCACGGTTGAATTTACAAACGTGGCCAAAACTGGGTTTGTCACGGTGAGCCAAAATTTCGTGGCTATTTATCATCTTTATAGACTCGGAATTTTGTCTGACGTGTCCAAAACATCAAATGTTATTATCGCACATTGGTCAAAGTCTTAAGACGTGTCAACTTTATATCAAGAGACATGTCTTCCTCTCGGTAATATCGAGACTCATAGCCATAGGGGCTAGACTTTTTATTTGGTCGAAGTTTGAAGATTTTTTTTTCACAAGAGGAGCTAAGGTTTTCAAGATTTTCAATCGGCAGCAGCCAATGTTTCCAAGAAATTATATTTCTTTCGATTTAAAAACAACACTCAATCTCCCACTTTTATCAGTCCTTAATGTTATCCACTCAGCCATTGTTATATCAATTAGATCTAAGATTTTGTATTTGACACGGTTTTGATGCAACTGTTCAATACCCACAATTATCAAAACCCGTTTCTAGGTTTTAACGATGGACAGTAGAGGATAACATATTGGTGATCAGTGTAAATCTCAAACCCCAGTTTCCCCACTAATTCAGTCTTCTTATTTCCCCCAAATTTCTTCACCTTAACCGCATATTCGTTGCTCAATTTCTTCTTCTCAGAAACAACCATGGTTCTAAGTGTATACTGGGGATTTAATTTGAATTGATTTTTAGTGAAATCATCTTGATTGTAACTTCTCTCAACACGGTAAGCTCTGAATCTTCGATCTAACTCATTTATTTCTTTTAGGTCTGATTTATTTCTCACCCTTTATTAGATATAAGATTTACTTTCCTAAATTTTGATATTGAGTTACTTTTTGTCTGATTTGTGTAAATGTTAGGGTTTTCCTACGTTGATGTTCTTGAAAAGAAGAGGTAGAAGCTATTAATCTTTCCCCTAACTGTCTTTTAGGTCTGACTTATTTCTCACCCTTTGTATCTTTTACTTTTCTAAATTTCCATATCTGACTTCCTGTTTATCTAATTTTTGGGTATTTCTTTGATTGATTGTTAGGTTTTCCCACTATATTCATTTACCCTGAATCCACGATAATAAATCTTGAGAAGAGGAGACATTAGGTCAAGCATTTAGAATGGACAAAATTTGGATGAGTATGGGTAGATTAACACCCGAATACATAGCAGGGGTCGAGTATTTTCTCAACTTTGCTAGTCAAGATGCAAAGGGAAGGAAACTAAGGAGAATCTTTTGTCCATGTCAAGTGTGTGTGAACAAGTGACAGGAGCAGGGAAAACATATAGCATGGAGGTAAAGTGGTCTCAATATGATGGATATCAGTTTGAGTTAGACTTGTTTTACAGTATAAACTGATACCGAAATTATTTTTCCTTCTTTTTTTTCTCAGGGTAATGGGATTATGGAGTGCTGTGGAGAGAAGAAAGGGCTACTTCCACGAGTCTTGGATGGACTTTTTCGAGTGTCTTAAATCGCTTGATGAAAGGACCAAGTACACAGTCAAGTTGTCGATGGTGAGTGTATATTTCTAATCCTGTTTTTTGCATTGGTCAACTGCAGTATCGTGCAGCTTCACCATCTCTGTTCATTCAGATGTTGAAGCCTAATTCTGCTTCTTGTAGGTGGAGATTTACAAGGAGAATATAAATGATGCAGTTTTTTTTTCTTCTGAGATGTGACCTTGTTGAAGTGGTGCAAAGTTTTTTTGTTACAGTGTCTTCACATGGCTATTTCTCAACGACTAACCAATTGATGTAGTGTTTTGTTTTCAAAGTCATGAGCAATACAAAACTAGGTCTCAATTGATGTAGTACCTCGGTCTAGTGGCATCCCAAGGTATACTAAACTCTTTATTCCAATTCCACTAGTTATCGAATTCGTCGTAGCTATCGCACTTTTTCTTTTTCTTCAATGACCATACGTTGATGAACGTTCCTTTCTCTTCTTTAGCTACATGAAAAACACACAAGTACCCTCGCAACAGATTCAGAGTAACGGCGCCAGCCATCATCCTGTGCGAGCACACTGATGGCAGCGGAATTAGTGTGAACTTCTCATCTGCCAAATCAAAAGCCACAATCTCACGCTTCTTCATGTCTATCCAATGAATGGCTCCGTTCGCACAGACACCGGCATTCTCCCGGTCCCGAGATATCAAATACTCAATTCTTCCTTTGTCTCTCCACCCAAGACCGCTGCCGAGAGTGTACACTTGCACTTTCAAGGTCTGTTCATAAGCTGAATAACCAGATCTAGCGTACATTCGGACTTTGTATTCATCGGTCCGATGATTATAACCAAACCCACTAACGAAAGAACCTTTATAGACACGAGCATAGTCTTCCTCATTGAATATGTATTTCGGGAGATAAATATATTCTCCGGTGATGGGGTTACAAATGTAAGTAGGATCAAATACCAAGTCATGTTTGACCGAGATGCAAACCAAACCATTGCATGAAGCAACCAGTTTGGTAAAGGTGTTTTGCGGTGCAGAGGGATGATTAGCGAACTGCTTGGCATGTGTCGCGTAAGAGTATGGTCAATGGATACTAATGTCATCATATTTTTGTTGTGCACCATCGCATAGTTGATTATATTTAACAATAACTATGTGTCCCGACCAGAAATATGAGACCTAGTTTTGTATTGCTCAGTAGATCTCTCCATAGTTTGCAAACTAATTTGCAGGTAAGCGTAATAATATGTTTACGATGATATCTTCGTGTAGTTTCTCCTGTATCTTAACAGTTCTTCTTTTCTTGACCGAATCCCCATCTTAAGAATTAATCTTCTTTTTTTAGACGATTTTTCCATGTCAACGAAAGGATCGATCACCCAACAAGAATTTATATAACTTAATAGAACTTTAAGATTGGATGAATTCTATAGTAGACTGTATATATATACACACATATATATAGCCGACTTCTAAAAACAATAACTCTTGATAAAGCAAACGGCTTAAGGTTAGCCGACTTCTAAAAATAATAACTCCAGTACCATTAGGCTTTCTAAAGTTAGGATGGGATCTGGTCTGCTAATCTCACATTACCATGTATTGTTAAGTTAGAAATGAAAACAAAGGAAGGAGGAGCGTGAAATCCGGTGAGGCGATTTCATGAAACCAAAATTTTCACAACAATCACTAGAACAATGAGTTACAGGGAGATTCATCATAGAGATTTTAGGCTAGAAAGAAAATCATTTAGAGTTTCAAAAGAAGCTTTAGGCAATAGAGAAGTTTTGCGGCTAGAGGAGAATAAAAAGAATGGGTATGTTTCATGGATCTGCTTCACAGAAGAAGTAACAATATGGATGATTCAAATACTGGGTTACATTCTAAGTGGTAAGGAGGACAAATCAAGATGGCCAAAGAGGGAGGGAGAAGCATCGTATCTGATAGAAATAAGAAACAATGGAGGAGAAGAGTATATTCGTATTTCAAGGGTGAGAAGAGGAGATCTGGAAAAATCTTATGCGATATGCATCCCGTGTGGTGTAAGTCGTACATGTCTGGAAATATTAAGATCTGAGTTTATCTTTATTCATGAAAAATTCAGAAAGAAGCAAACCATTCCATTATATCAAGACTTTCCAGACATGAAGAAGCAGAGTAACAAAAGGGATCGAAGAATGGGTCAGGCAAAGCTGTCGAAGAAGATGAAATGGGGTGAAGTTGCCAGAAGCATAAAATATCATTTGGAATGGAGTCACTTCATTGACTTCATTATAATAGATGACCTCACTGCTAAGTTTGAGGTTAAAGAAGAACACTGGGGTAACTTATGGACTCCAAAGTCCTGGTCCATCAATGGAGGTATTATCAAGGTCTCAAGATGGTCTGAGAAGCCTGAAAACCAAAGGAAGGATAGTGAACATCCTAAGCAGTCATCAAACTCCACTTCTCGAGTGCATAACAAAGGCAAAGCCAATATCATACCACTTCAAAACATGAATGGTTTGATGAAGTGGATTAAGATACGGGGCATACCGATGGATTATTGGTCATATTCACTGTTCAAATCCATTGGAAGCAACCATGGAGGATTAGCAGATGTAGATTCGGCAACTCTAAGGCTAGAAAACCCTAACTTTTTCAGGGTTGCCGTCAAAGGATCTTTCTCGGATATCCTGGCGGTAATTATGGTGGAAGAAGGCAATCAACAGTGGCTAATTTCGATCGAGTGGGATTTCAAATTCTCGCCGAAAAATAGGCCAACTATGTCGGAGTTTCAAAAATTGGTGGAAAGATTTGAATTTCTGCAAAATTCAAATTCAAAAATTCAAAGCTCCGTTGATTCAGCCGCCAAACAAGTCAAAACGGTTTCAGTGGATTCGGGTCATGGGCCTGGATCAAATGCCATAAAGATCAATGAACCTACACACCCACCAGAACCGCAACTGACTGCTACACCAAACTCACTACTAGCTGGAACGCATGGTAGATGGGTATATTTGCCTGCATTTTCGACTCAACCTCTTAATGGAGTTGATGCAGTGCCATTAAGAGTTGAGAAGGGATGCGCAACTCATGAGGTAAACACAGCTCATGTCCAAAGGAATGAGATGTTTGTTGTAAGTCCTATGCCCATGTCTCATGAACCATTAGCAGATGATGTAGGTGCTAGAATTCATGAGAATGGAGAGAGTGAGTTGTTAAAGGGTAACAAATTTCATATGCTTTCTCATGAGGTATTCCAAGGTCAAGAAGATGTTGTAACTTTGGATGTAAGGCCTATGCCCACTAAGGTAAATGACTTAAGGAAAGAAGTTGGAGAACCTAAGCTCATTACTAGTGGAGAGAGTGAGAAGGCAAATGAAAATGAAAATGGCTACGGTCAAGAGATTGGTACAATATCAGGGGTGCAAGATAATGTACATACAAGCTCTCAAACTATTTCTTATGCAACTGACAATGTGCATAGAAATGAGTTGAATGATCAAAGCCAAGGATCAATAGACACTACTATGAAGGATGCACTTCTAGTAGAACCTATCCAAATATCAGCTGCAGGTGGCCTATTCACAGTCATTGATGACCAGATTGTGATAAGACTAAAGGACCTGCAAAACCAGAAAATAGACACCAATGAAGTGGTGCTCTCTACATCAAAGCTGGTATTTGAACTATGCAGCAGATTTGGCAGTCTGAAAAGAGAAGATGAAACTCAAGCCACCTCTCTTATTAAAGAAATTCTTTTTAAATACAAAGAAAGATTTGAAGAAATTGCTGCTGGTAAAGAGGTAGAAGACAGTGATGATAGTGGTAACAGCTCTAAAGGCAATAAGGAAGCTGAAGAAGATGTCACATCAAGGGATTTATCACCTGCAAATGTCTAAAAAGATCCTTAACTGGAACATAAGAGGATTGAATGCTTATGATAAGCAAGTGGCTGTGAAGGACTTAATATTTGCACACAAAAGCTTCATTTGTTCAATTCAGGAAACAAAGATCATGAGAATGAGCAGCTGGTTTGTCAGACAACTGTGGTATGATTCAAACTTTGGCTGGAAGTATTTACCATCTCAAGGTGTCCATGGAAACAGTGGAGGTTTGCTCACAATGTGGGATGACAATATCTTGGAGCTGCTGGATGAGAGAATGGGTATGAACTCTATTTCCCTTCACTTCAAATTCAAATCTACTGGTTGGCAGTTCATTCACACAAATGTGTACTCTCCCTGTGAGTACAATGCTAGAAAAGATTTTTGGGATGATATGAATTTGATAAGGCAATGGAAATCACTACCATGGTGTATAGCTGGAGACATGAATGCAGTTAGAGATGATGGAGAAAGGAATCTGCCAGGAGCTGACCAAAGAAACAAAGACTTTCTGAACAACTTCATTGCAGATAATACTCTTATTGATCTACCTTTGAATGGAGGTGCTTACACATGGACATATAAACATGACAACCCACTGCTTAGTAGACTTGACAGGTATTTGCTTTGTTGTGGATTTGACTCTCATTTTCCTAATTCAATGCAAACTGTGCTTACAAGAACCATTTCTGACCATAGCCCACTTCTTCTGGATCTCACACCTGATTTTGTGAACAAGTCATACTTCAAAATTGAGCATCACTGGCTCAAGCATAAAGATTTTCTTCCTAATATTCAGACTTGGTGGAATGCAATGACTTTTCAAGGCACTCCAGGTTACATTTATTTCAGGAAAATGCAGAATCTGAAATTTTTTCTGAAATCATGGGCAAGAGATACATTTGGTGACATGAAAAAGAAGGAGAATTTGCTAACTGAAACTGTAGGAAGATTGAATATTCTTGAAGAACAAACTGGGCGTCTATCTGACATTCAAATGGCAGAAAGGTCTGAATCAGAAGTGAAGTTGAGCATATTGAAGACATCAAGAGCTAGAATGGCTTATCAGAGAGCTAAAGTTAGGGGTTTCAAAGAAGGTGATAAAAACACAGGATATTTTCATGCAATTGCAAATGCAAAGAGGAAAAGACAAAGCATCACAAAACTGCAAATAAATGGGGTTGACACATTCAATCAAACTGTCATAAAGGATGAACTCATGCAATATTATACTAACCTCTTCACAGCAAACAACACTTTGAAGCCAAGTTTTGAGAACTTAGACTTCAACAGAATAGACAATACTCAATGCTCTTGGTTAGAAAGGGACTTTGATGAAGAAGAAGTATTCAGTGCAATCAAGTTATGTGGGAGAAATAAGGCCCCAGACCCTGATGGATTTACAACTGAGTTTTACAAACTCTGTTGGAATGTCATTAAAGATGATCTTATGGCTGCTATAAAGGAATTTCACTCGGAAGGCAAAGTAGATTGGAGGTTAAATGTCTCTTTTATAAAGCTAATCCCTAAGAAGGAAGACTCAGCAACACCAAAGGATTTCAGGCCCTTAAGTCTCATTTGCAGTTTCTACAAGATAATTTCTAAAGTGATGGCAGAAAGAATGAAGGTAGTGATGCCTGCTCTCATCTCAGACTCACAGGGTGCTTTCATAAAAGGTAGACAAACTTTGGATGGCATTTTGATAGCAAATGAGTGTGTAGACAGCAGAATAAAACAACAGAAACCTGGCATTCTTTGCAAAATTGACATGGAGAAAGCATTTGATAATGTCAATTGAAATGCTCTCTTTGCTATCCTTGAAAGATGTGGATTTGGTGATAAATGGATAACTTGGATTAAATGGTGTGTTACAGGCACAAACTTCTCTATACTGGTAAATGGTGAAGCAACTTCAAGAATTCATCCAAGCAAAGGAGTAAGACAAGGTGACCCCTTATCACCCTTTCTGTTCCTTCTTGTAGTTGAAGTCCTTTCTAAATTGATCAACATTGCAGTAAGAGAGAACAAAATTCATGGATTCCAAGTAGCGGAAGGAGGTACAATAGTGTCTCATCTGCAATTTGCAGATGACACAGTAATCTTCCTAAATGTAGACCTTGAAGAAGTAAGATGGCTACATGTGGTGCTGATTTCTTTTGAGATCCTAACTGGCTTGAGACTAAATCTTCAAAAGAGCTCTATGATCAGCATTGGTGCTGATAATGTAATAAGTGATCTGGCTCTAGAGCTTGGTTGCGGTATTGAAACACTTCCAACTACTTACTTAGGACTGCCCGTTGGTGCAACAAGGAAAAATACTAGCATTTGGGAAGTAATTGTTGACAGAATGGAAAAGAAGCTGGCCATTTGGAAAAGAAGACACTTCAACAAAGCTGGTAGGGTAACCCTTATCAAATCTTGCATGGAAAGCTTACCAATTTACTTCATGTCTTTGCTAATAATGCCTGCCACTGTAGAAGCTAAACTTGAACAGCTAATGAGAAGATTCTTATGGGGATCTACTGAAGAACAAAGAAAAATGGCATGGGTTGGCTGGGAAAAGATCTGTAAACCGAAAAGAAGAGGGGGTTTGGGCATCAGAAACTTGAGATTGTTTAATAGATGCTTGCTAGCTAAATGGCACTGGAGATATATTAATGAACCAAATGCACTGTGGAGAAGAATCATTGCAGAAAAGACCTTCTCCAACCCTGATCTTCTATGCCCTGCAGCATTGCCAAGTCCTATTGGGAGAAGCATGTGGCACGACATTTTTAACACTCAAAAAGATTTCTTTCTTTTATGCAGCTTGCAGGTGAACAATGGGAAGAAAACAAGCTTTTGGCATGACCAATGGATAGGAAACTCTACACTAGAAAAGAAATGCAAGAGACTCTACAAGCTGTGCACTCAACAAGATGGTGTAGTATACGACTTTTACAATGGAACATCAATGGAGAAATGGAACTTCCAGTTCAGAAGGAGACTGAATCCCGCAGAGAGTATTGACTTACTTGAGCTTAGATATGATTTGAGAAACACTGCTTTGAACCCTTTGCTAAATGACAGTATTAATGGAGACTTTTCTGCTACAAAACTTTATGATGTGCTGACTGGTGGTGAAGAAGAACTGGCTACAAAAGATATTCTGGAGAACAAGCTAGTACCTCCAAAAGTGCAATTCATAATTTGGGCAACTATGCACAGATCATTACCTACAAGAGATATGTTACAGCACAGAGGGATGAGTTTACCTACAACCAGATGCTTATTCTGCAACAACTTGGAGACTGACAACCACTTATTTATGCACTGCAATACTGCATATACAATATGGAATGCATTCTTACCCTCTCTAAATCTGATGGGCTTTTTTCCAGAGAAAATAACTACATTGCTGCAGATGTGGAAAACTGTTAAGCTAAGAGACAAGCATAAGATCATTGGAGGACTGCTACCTTTCGCTGTCATATGGATCATTTGGAAACAGAGAAATGCAAGAGTACATGGAGACAAATGGAGATCAACAGATGACATGATAAGGGAGGTTAAGGAGACTATAGTCCTATGGTGTTCTCCTACAGACACATTCTATGGATACTCTACTAATCAGATTCTATTTCACTGGGAAGATGTATTAAAGCTATAGTAGATTTCCTATTGCTATTGATCATAACTTTTTTCTTTTTTAATATATCCTTTCAATTCAAAAAAATAAAGTTAGGATGGTTAGATTTGTGTCTGGTTCTTTGTTAATAATTTGCTTTGTCTAATCACAAGTTACAAGCAAGTATATATACGTACTTGAATTTCATTCAAGAACGAGCACAAGAGTAATCCAAGACCATAGCCACATTACGTACTTGAATTGATGGCTACTATGGTAAACACGTGCATATTGCCGTAAGCTGTTATTAAGAGGATCCAAGTGATCTTTCTGTATATTGTGCCCATATTAATGTCTTGTGTGTCTAGTTTTGGTAGCCTTATCCTTTCAGTAGATGTCTTTATAAATAGTAAGATCGAGTCAGATGTAATTGTAGTTTTGGTCCGAGTTTAGGCCAGCAGGGGTCTGTAATTGAAGTTATGAAAAGAATTCATCAATTGTATTTTGCGATTTAGGCTAGCTCTTGAGCTAGAGAGGCTCTGATATTCGGATTGGGAAGGTTACAAATCCGTTTCTCGATCCAACTTATCGTGGGAACACGACATATATATATATAATATACTGTAAAATGACGGCATAATTAGGCGGAATGTGTAAAACCCCCGAAGTGCTACATATAAGATGACTACACTCTATGTAGGTGTAGAAAATGCCATAAGCCAATTTATGAGAACTTAAGGAAAGATTTGTACTAAGAAGGGCATCTACGAGATAGGAAGTATGGTGACAGCGGCATCTATCAGCGGTAATCATTCACAACGGAATGGCACTGAAGAAGAGTTTGGAATAGCGGTATACTCCAGAATTACAACAGCGGTGAAGCCTCGACAAAAGCT
>JAJJMA010173456.1:0-10448 GCA_023529015.1 Papaver nudicaule
AGCAATGGGTTCTTCGAATGAATCATATATTTGCAGGGAAGGAGCTGTGAGAGTTGGAGAAACAAACTGAGCTCAACAAAACACAATACGCATAGTGCACAGAAGGTGTTTGATAAAATGCCAGAACCTGCTAAATAGAAATTGTGAGTCAATGCCATCAATTCTAGTTGATGAAGACGAAGATTAAGCTATAATCACTGATAATCACTGAATAAAGAAAGGGGTCAAGCTCAGATTCGAAAGACGAGAACAAAAAATTGTGTTTTGATTCACACTTTTGCAAAATCAATGCCTAATTGAGATTCGTATCTAACCCGCCGGGAAAAATCACATACATCAACAAATTGTGGAATTGCGTCATCGGTCAGACAATATCCATAGTTTCGCCGCAAGAATGTAGTAAAGAGCAAAATCAAAGGCAAGGGATTTTCCAGCGGAAAGGAGATCAGCATAATCATCCGAAGTAGAATTGAGATTGTCATGGAGCAACACATTACAATATCCATCGGGGAATGATCACAGCATGAGCATCACCACGGCGAACTACTTAACTTCTAGAGCATGAATCTTGCTGCTTCATCCATATCAATTTATCTCGCCGTTGATCAGCTCAAGCCTCAGCGGATTGTCTCGGAAGTAATTTTTTTCAGCGGTAAAGATCCATTGTCTCCGTCCTATTTTACAGGAGTACCGGTGATGAACAAAAGCTAGCATGTCGGAGATACGATCAGCGGTATAGGGAAGTCTACGTCGGCGATCTTGGAACCTTAGATGAGCGAGAATAATACACTTCTCCGACAGCAGCTTGTAGAACAAATCCATCACCTGAACAAAGCTTGAACCTCGGCGACAACCGCATTCAACATAAGAAATCCTTTTACTTCTCTTTATTCTTTATACTTTAGATTACTGTGTTTCCTCTTAACAATCATTGAATCCACTGTTGCTGCGTTGTTAAGTTAATCCCCATATAATTCTCAGTTTGTGTTTATTTTATAGATGATCGCCAGAAGCTTAAAATGGGTACAAATCGCTGGGGAAAGGTCACTGACGCTGTTCAAGGATAGACAGCTTGGATAAGCCAGATCGGCGGGGTACAAACAATCATTTTATGAATACCGTACATAATAGAGCAATGAGGAAATACCAGACTGAGCTAGACAAGGAAAGGAAGCTATGAACCGTACTTGTGTCGACAAAGAACCAGCAGACTCGGCGACAACCACACTCAGCATAAGAAACCTCTCAAACTTTCTTTACTCCACATATTTTAAATCACTTTATTCTCTTTTGAATGCTATCGAATCCTATTGTTGCTTTGTTTCTCTTACTCTTCAGCGAATTCAAGTTGGGTGCCAATGACATGAGCCTTTCTAGCTTGCATTGACGACAAACCAATCAAGGCTACAATTTCATGAGGAGGAACAATTTACCTCGGCGTGATATTCAAGGGGAATTCCTCCTGCGCTCGTATTGGCGATGGAATGTTCAAATGCTAGACAAAATCCAAATGCAATGTCACTGATGTGCCGCTGATGCCATATTGGAGAGCTAAGTGGCCCAGCAACAACTTGGATTCATACCGGGGATCCGCTGGTCTATAAACAACACAGAGGAAAGAATTTCTGAACTTTGTAATTTCAATTTTTATAAACACTTCTTCCTATCCTAGTTAATTTAAGACAAGTGATGATTCCTTCTACTCATGACAACATCCGAGTGAAATAGGAATAACATGGTCCTTTTCAAATAAAGTTTGGTGAAAATCTGATGTGCTTTTATCATGCATACGAACATTATTAATACCACTCTCACATATGTTTTCATGCATCGCTATACACTACTAGTAACATGATAACGGATTTCGTATACAGCGGACGGCGGTATCCATTTTTAAATTGATACATTTAATTCATGGTAACATGTCACGTCACGTCACATCACATTCTTTGCAAATTCTGACTTATGCTGGTTACAAGTTTCAGGCACCCGTTAAGATGTATGGTGAAACGAGAAGGGAGATACTAATAGTCGCCGAAATTTTCATTTATAAAGTACAGCAGTCATTCTCTCGTCGTTGAAATGAGCTAAGCATTTCTTACCTTGAAAATTTTATTTACTGCAGTATGAAACAATCCTCAAAGGACAGCAAGGCGTATACTTTCATAGTTACATAACCAGTATCACTGAGTACCTTAGTTTAGAAAATTGTTGCATTATGTTCCAACAAAAAACTGATTCTTTTAAGCCACCGGCTATAATTTCGAAGTACCTTAGTTTAGATAAATAATCCCACGACACAACTTAGCACGCTACTATATCACATGCAAAACGTGCTAAAGAGCATTATAATCAAATGATATAGGTTATTATAAAATTATTTGAGCGAAGGAAGATCAAGGGTGTGAGGACATAGCGACTGCATAGTCTCACATCTCCAAAATGGCATCCTGTTGTTAAGTTTAAGATGCAAAGTTTTTCAAAATCCGCTGTAATCAAACCAAACGATTACATATGGCTGTGATGCGCAGTGTAATGTAACCATGATTATACTTAGGAATCTACCTTGCTCAACCCAAGAGAGCAGTTGGGGCAAAATCTCAATCAGGTTTAATTTTTGTAATTTACTTGAATGATATGTGATTACCGCTAACCCATGGGGCATAATTGCCATTCTACCATATATTTTTGATATATTTTTGTCTTTGAACACAGATAAGAAACTCAACAGTTCGTCTACACGATAAAGCACATAAGTGAAAAAGCGCCGAACAAATAAGCCAATGAGTTTCGCCGACTATATGAGTTAATCAGTGAAAAAGCGCCAAACGAATAAGCCAATGAGCTTCGCCGACTATATGAGCTAATTGCTCCTGACCAAAAAAGGTTCTATTGAGGCTAAAATGGCAAATATCTTCAAGGCTACAAAGCCATCTACTGAGGCAAAATTGCCATGAGAATTACAAGGCTCAATAGCCATATACTGAGGCAAAATTGCCATGAGAATTACAAGGCTCAATAGCCATATACTGAGGCAAAATTGCCATGAGAATTACAAGGCTCAATAGCCATATACTGAGGCAAAATTGCCATATAAAAAAAAACACTTTGGATTTCAATGATAATAGCTTTGAGTAACAGCGGGTCTGGCCACTCGAACTATAACTCCTTACGTGTTACTTGTTGATCTGTAAGTGATGGCTTAAAAATATAAAACTCCTATCATGGTTAACCACCCCACTTATAATGGATCGTCGACGGGGACAAGTAACAATGTATAATGTAAGGCTGTGATGTGGTTAGCGAGATAATTGTCAGCTCATCATTGAAACCAAAGTGGATTTGATTATACCGGCGGTAAAAGGAAAAGCAAAGTAAAGATTGTATTTGATCCTCAAAAGGATTAAAAACAAGAGGAATACAAGGAATTCATCTTCTTCGGCGACAGAATGACTCTCCATCTTATTATTTTCAAGCATTGCTTGAAAGACATATGTTTCCTCACAAAAAAATTTGGGCGAACAATTGAATTCGGCAAAGGTTGCCATCAACATTTACATAGCACGGCAAGCCATCCAGGGGCATAATAAAAAGCTTTTCAATAATTTTACCTCAGCATACTATAACTTTGAATTTATATAGTACTCTTCAACTTCATCATGAGTCAAAAAAGGTCGCATATGTTATTACCTTTACATTACCCCACTATGACTTTAAACATACACTAGTGGATTTGGTCCATATTACAACCCTATGTTATGACCCCTATTAATGGTGGTTAGTGTTTTGACCTCTAAAAGGGGTGGTAACACTAGAAATAAAGTAGAAAAAAATTAGTAAAAATTCTACCACCCCTATCAAGGGCTGAATTATAAAAATTTAATTTACAGATAAACCATCAGCTAAACCACCCTTATACAACGCTGAACCATCGTTGTTGCCTTAAAATCATGGTTACCACCCTATTACCACCGATGAACATAGCCATTTCCCTTTAGATCTCAGCCATCCGTTTACATCTCAACCATCCATCAATACATATAAATATTCCTAAAGCCTTATCCTAAATTCCTACCTCACATCTGCCGCATGATACCTGTCTTCTTCTTCCTCCTTCAAAAAACCTCTCTTCTTCTCGATCTGCTTCTCACTTCAGCCACCACCACTCAACCCTCACAACCATCATCATCCACCACCTCTATCACCGCAAGACTATCGACATCTCTCAAACTTTTCTTTTATTTCCAGTATTAAAATCGATTTGGGGGTTAGGGTTCTCAGTCTCATTCTCTTAGTATGTGCTGAACATATTTTCGATCAAACTGGAAGATATGAGGAGAATCAATGTTTATATCAATGAAGCAAGTTGTGGAAGATCTGTTCTTATGGATCTTGAACCTGGTACCAACGATTCACTTAAATCGATTCGATGAAGGTGATGTGTTGATTGATTCCGTTCTGGATTTTCAGAAAGGAAGCTGAAAAATAGTGATCGATTACAAGGTATATCTTAAACCCTAAATGATTTTTTTTTCATTTGCAATTCATTTTTCTGTAGATCTATAGATCTGGTTTTTCAATTTCTCGAATTGTTTTAGGGTTTGTGTTATAGATTTCAATTCTACAATTTTCTGGTCTATACCTAAATTTATAACATATTATATATATGGGTTTTGAGATTTGGGTATTTTTATTATGTGATTTTTTTTTAGGAATTTTATGATGTCGGTACTGATGTTGGTAATGGTTTTGATTGGGTGAAGTTTGAGGTCTTTTGTTTATTTTGCTTGATATTGATTTGTTCAGAAATTCTCATCCGGTGAGGCTTCTAATGGTAGTTTATAATGTTGTGTTTCTGCAGGTCTTGCAAAACCATCTCCTGTGATTGAAGCGTTTTGCACTGTTGAGGAAGTATGTAAAACTTGATCGGGTTGTTACGTTAGTTGATCTAAGCTGTTGTTTTTTATTGCAGTTAAAGCCCAAGAAGATCAAATGAGCATTAGGCTTGTTGTTGTTCTGGCAGGTGTTTGAAGTGATTTCAGACTTTTATCTCATATTGATTAGTACACTTTGTTTAAGTTTGGAGACTAGTTTTAATATCATATTTGTATGACTTTGTTCTGTCTCTTAGAGACGTAGATCGATCAATTTTAGTTCAGATCTTTTCATTGGACGTTTTTCTGTTGATTCTGTGTCTAACTTATGTTTGTTTGTGTTTTTTTAGATCATCAATGACCGTGAGACTGGTAGATCCAGGGGTTTTGGGTTCGTCACCTTCGCCAACGAACAATCCATGAGGGATGCCATTGAAGGAATGAACGGACAGGACCTTGACGGCCGTAACATCACTGGTTAGAGAAGTTGTCTTACCAAGACACGAACTTCTGAGCCAATCATGTAGTCTAAACTCGGACATGTTTTATAGAGGGAGTTGGTGTCAAGGCTGCCAAAGCAGTGCATGCTGGAGATGATCATGATGCAGATAAAGTAGGTGCGAGCACAGCCGGTATCGATTGTTGGTAATGAATAGCTCAACTTGAACATATTAGTCATGGTTGTTACTTTTTAATTAATGTTGCTGTTGTTAACATCATTTCATTCAGTTTTGTTCACTATGGCCGAGAGCCTAGAGTCTGGATATATATGTTGGTACCTTATTAAACGTGATTCACAACTAATTTTCTTTGTTTGTTCACTATGATGCTAATGACATTGTTACTTGATATTGATATTTAGTCCACACTTGGTGTCTTAGTTCGCATTTTTTTTTATGTTCATGGGGTCTTTGTAACACTAATTTTTTTGACCTGCAGCCAAACAACTTGCTACCAAGGAACTGTTGCTCTTCGGTAATGTGTTTTCCATCTTTCGTTAGTCTTTTTTATGTTGTTTCTGGTGGTTCTGTTGTTGAATAATCTCATTGTGCTGATCTTAATTTCTTGTTTGATTGTGTTATAATCAGTGAAATCTGTAAGTACCAGAAGAGTACTGAATTGGTGATCATGAGATTTCCGGTCTATGAACTCTGCAAGTCCAACTGAGATTTTCAAGTTTTTAAGGTTACAATGTTTTAGTTAAGCCTTGTATTTTTGTGAACTCAGGAATTAAATCATTTTGAACCTATTTGAATGCCATTTGAGTTTATGAACTTGATATTCAATACAATAAATTTTCATTTTATTGTCATTTGAGTTTATGAATTTGGGTCTCATTACAGTGTAATTAGAATTTCATTTGAATTTGAATCTGGGTGAGACAGACGGAATCAGCTTCTGACTGAAGGAATTCAGACAAAGCTGATTCCATTTTTTTTAATAGTCAAAATCAAGGATACTACCGATCCTAATAGTCATTTAGGTACCACGGTTAATGCGCGTCGTTCATCTGCTTCCCATACAGTGCGTCGTAGAAAAATAACACGCCTCAGAAGAGACCCTTTATGCTACTGATCTTGTGCGTCGTAATAGCGTGTTTTGCTACATGCCCCGACGGTCGTTTATCAGGCCAAATCCACTAGTGATACACAATGGAAAAACTAACTTTGCTTTCAAGTTACTTGGATAGATCGTACCTACAGGAACTTCAAATATCACCGCTTTCTAAGAAGACAAGAAGCTGATTATAACGGTGTTTGCTAAAGAATTAAAGCTCGGTACACATGTCGCCGACCTGCACAGGATTAAGATGCATATCAACTGATAGATATGATAACATCAAATGCTTTCAAATTAACCAAGGGGCAACCGCCCAACTATTTACTTTACGCCGAACAAACAAGCTAAGTATCACAAACTTTACAAACATTTCATTATACGCTCAATATCGATACATTGGTCATTATAAATGCATTTCCACTTCTCTTATGAGTTACTAACCATGGCAGGGGCACGATCACTAAGTTTGCATTATTATCTGCATCTACAATATTATTTTTTAACTTTAAAACTTGCTTTGTTATATGCCTTAGTACATTAAATCTTGAAATTGAGTAACAGCTATAGTTTCATTCAAAGGGATCGGCGACTTTACAACAAAATACCCGCTGAAAGCCACGAACTTTCGCCGATGTGAAATTGGTAACTACCGGTTGATACACGCTGGGGCAGCGGTTCAATCTTATATTACCTGCCAAACTTAGCAATAAATAAGCGATAGTCATCTAACCGCTGAGAGCTAAGTATCACTAACCCAAGTTATCATATTAGCATGTCATAACTACTTAGAGTTATTGTTTCCTATTTCATTTTGCAAGATTCATAGCATGACCAACAGGGGCAGAGCCATATATAAAATGCACAAGTCTTGACTTGTTTTTGCTTTCAAAAGTCTCGGTTCTTTACTTTTCAAAGCAAAAAGGGGCAACCATGTACATGAAATACAAAGCTTCTTTTTAATTTCTGATTCATTTGCAGGACATCACTTGGTGAATACAAGGATTTTAAATCAATACAAAGCAGGCATAGCGATAAAAGTAGGAAAGCAGACATGTCAACCACAAGTCGATGAATCCAGAGTCGTTGCTTCAGAACCTCGCGCAAGAGTAGGGGCAAATATATATATATATATATATATGAGGAAGGATCCCATGACATGGTTAAAATGACATTATCTTGACATTGTGTTGCAATTTTTTTTGATAACTCCCAAACGGCTACGAGTTTGAAGCTACTTTTTTGGGAGCATGTTTTTCTTATAGAGCTCTATGTTCATACCAAAAATGAGCGCATTTCGAGATGTATAACACCACCTTCTACACCTTTGAAAACTAACCGTTGGTTAGTTTTTTTATTCAACGGTTAAAACGACAATTGGTAGATGGTGCTTCTTTACATATCAGAATGCGCTCATTTTTGGTATGAACATAAATCTTTATAAGAAGAACGTGCTCCCAAAAAATTAGCTTCAAATTCATTGTCGTTTGGGAGTTATCAAAAAATATGCGACACAATGTCAAGATAGTGTCATTTTAACCATGTCACAGGATCCTTCCTCTATATATATATTTTAAAAGCAAGTTATACTCTTCCGCTCAGTTCCTTCTGCAACAACAAAAATTCAATCAATTGTCACTCGCAAAGTCCGTTGATATACAATTACCGCTCTGAAGATTCACAAGTAAACAGTTCAGATCAGGATCCTCAACAACAAATGTATTTGAAGACGGCGGAAACAACTAATACTTCATTCACATTCACGGTCGCCGAACCTTGTCAGCCTATTGAAGAAAAAGCTCCATATATTTTCGCACAACGGTATTCTCAATAAGCAATGGCCATCCGCCGAAGATAGAAGATCCGCTCAAGTTTACATCAGCGCACCAAAGTCCAAAGCTCAGAGTCAGTCAAGCACGATTGAAGAGAACACGCCAATCCATGTCAGAGCCATGGCCGCCAACAGAAGATTCATCCAAGACAGTTCGCCGAAAAAAGCCATCCAAATCAAGAATAGATCCAGCCAAGTTACTTCGAAGACTTTATTGCTTACTCCGCCTGCACCAGATGACGCTTCAAGAAGATTTTGCTTAAGGATTAATCTGCGAACCATCCATAAGCAAAGGGGCAAAATGTGAGTGTAGAAAATGCTTTCTACAAATAAAAGCATCCTAGAGGTGAGGCTACGTGAGAAGACTATCTTTGAGAAGTACGGAATTATCAACGAAAGGCAACACCGAATTACTAACTGTGAGAGATTGGCGTACAATGCCGCTGAGGCTACATCAACAAATGCCGCTGAAGCTACATCGGCGAGTATCGTGAAAAGAATGGAAGGCGAACTGTGATCAGCGGGTAAAAGACACTTTACCGACAAGAAGATGAGAATTAGTTGAGCATTTATGAGAAGATCAGAGCGGTCAGGTTGTCAGAGTTGACTCGTTGACTCAGTGGGATCCGCGTCAGCAATCCTTATCCAGTAGAGGCCTAGTCCGCTGAAGTTAGAAGATTAGAAAGTAAGGTCGCCGAACCTACTTTTCGGCGATAGGGGACAATAATTAATTAGTGTTGGAGTGATGTGGCGCCAAGCAAATGCCGTTGTAACTTAGCCTCACCTAGGAAAGGATACACCATAGAAGAATTCTAGCATAGGATTCCCATTAAGGGTAGTTTAGTAAATTCGTCGAATAGGTCTCATATAAAAGCAATGTAACCCTAAAAGAAAGGGGGGGGGGGGGTCTCTACTACTTTCTCTCTTTACCCCCATCTCCTTCTCTACTACTCTCCACTACTCAAGAACATGAAGAACACTTCAAGTTCTCATGGAAATTCATGTAATAATACCACCACAAATCACTAATAAATCCTTGTGTTTATATGTATCATATGTATGTTAGATTGGGTGTATTGGTAAAATCTATCCATGAGGATTTTACCAATTACATTTTGGCGCTAGAAGAGGTTTGAATCATGTGTTACAAGCTCAAAAATGAAGAAAACAACAACTTCGGCAACAAATCTCAGCAAATCCATCGGATTCGGTAGAACTCAGTAGGATTCAGTTGAACTTAGGGGCATTTCCGTCAAAACCAAGCAACTTTCAGACAGAAAAATTGGAGTTTCAGAGTCTCAGTAGCACAGATCGAGTGAAAGAAAGAGGTGGAATATGGAAGCAGATTTAGAGAAAGTTTCCAGCAAGATTTGAAGCCAGGGGCATCATCATTAACACAGGATAAATCTTCTTCTTATCTCTTTTTATTCTCAATACATTTAATCTGTTGATTCTAGAACAAAGTTTCAGGAAACCAAAACTCTTTTATGAAAACTAGGGTTTCTATCCCATAAAAATCTGATTTTTATGCAAAATCTGGAGTCAAAACAAGCTTTGTTTACAGATTTACTGTTATTAGGCTTTGAGGAGCAAACCCTTTCTAAGATTCTGCTAACATCTAAGTTTTAAACATCTCAATCTGATTTTGGGAACCTTTCCTGTATTAAGAAAAAGGGAACTTTTATAAAATTTTAATTTTTATAAAATTTTAATTTTTATAAAAATTTGTGAATCAAATTCAATTGCGATTTTAGATTTAAAATCAGCTGATTCCATTTTGTAAACCCATTTTAGCTTGCTGGAAAATCAAAAACAATAATATTTATGCCTGATTTTATGATGGTCTCTGTTAACAAAACCAAAAAGGAGTTAAGAGGGAACGTATGCAAGGTTTCTAGCCAAAAAGAAGAACCAGAAAGAAAAAAAAAGAGCTGATGTGTTGTTGCTGTCGATTGAACTGTTATTGATGGATTCTGGTGAAATTCAAGAGAAGGAAACAGAAAGGGTTAGGTCAGGGTCTGGAATCAACGACAAGGCATAAATTGGAGAAGAATATAACATTGCTGCTGCTGTTGGGTTGTTGTTGCTCAAGAAATCAAACCACAGAGAAGAAGAAATTGAACCATAAATATGGGTTTGTTGCTGCTATCTGTGTGTGTATGAATGAATTAGAGCAATGGGTTCTT
>JAJJMA010173499.1:0-12556 GCA_023529015.1 Papaver nudicaule
ATGGTCACTGTCTTCACCGGGACGGCACTTTCCTTGTTCTTCCTTGACCTGAACCACAAACACCTCATCTTCTTTGCTTTCCTTCTGATGATTCTCTGCTCTTGAAGCTCTCTGCACCTCAACTCCCTGCTCTGCTTCTCTGCTCCTCTGCTCTCTATTCTTCTCTGCTTATTTGAAACGCACCTAAACCAGATCTGAAGAATGAACAGAAAATTCTTCTGTTTTATGAAAGGATAAGGGTTACCCCTTATCGCTGTGCCGTGGCTGGTTCTAACCCGGCGCCCTTAACTAGTAGTGCCTCCTGCTTCTATATGGCTGCCCTGAGTACACTCACCTGGGTGCTCTAGTAATCTTCCGTGGATGCCTTCAGTGAACTGTGGATGCCCCTTAGTGATTCTCTTGCGACACTTTTGTAACCTTGCTCTTCTCTTGAACTTGACTCGACCATCCTAGAGTCACCAACTTGTAATGGAGTTTCTGCTTCCCTTTATTGAATATTATTACAAATTACAAACAAAATAGAAAACAAGAAAAACAAACGATGTGTGAAGCTCAAGTCGACTAAAGTGCATGATTAAGGTACTCTTGAATAGGTATTTTGACAACCTATCAGTGCGATGACCATAAGAACAATACCGAAGACTGCAGAACAGTAATTAAAGGTTAAGTGTATAAAGATTTGTATATATTTCAACGTGGTGGTTACATGGATCTCCCTTAGAGAGAAGTTCTAGCTCTAGATCTAGATCTAGTTTTTGGGGAAGAAGATGAGTAAAGGAGAAGGAGGTAGAGAGAGAAAGTAAAAGATCCCCCCTCTCTCCTAGGAGATATTTCCTTTATATAGAGGAAATTTACATGGTAGTTACACAAATGCCCTTATCCTAGCTACTAAGTAATGGAGGTCTTCGGTGCGCCTCGTCTTCAAGTGACTTCGGCTCTTTGTATGTCGGTTTATCAACTTCGGTAGACTTCTTCTTCGGGCTTGGTATATTCTTCGAGGTGAGCTTGGGTAACTACTTCGGAGGGATTGGTGGACCGAGACGGTATCTCCGAACGGTGGTCCATGGCTCGTAGTCTTAGTCTTCGGTTCTCTTCGCGTTCATAAGGCGTTGTCTTACTCTTCTTCTAGGATGGTGACACGTGGCTCATCCGAATTATGCCCCTACACAACTCTTGATAAAAAATCCTAATTCTGATTGTGATGATGATGTTGAACTTAAGTCTATACTTTCACTCCTCTCTAAAAGAATAATGTTGAGAAAGAAAAGGAACTCACGTACCCTCTCTTCTCCCAACAAAAAACAGAATTGGGGAAATACAGAAGATTTACCACAGTGCTTAAAATGTCTAGGTTATGGTCATATCTCTCCAGATTGTCCTAACAAAGATTACTGTGATAAACTGAAAGCCTTAAATGCAACTCTTGACTGTCCAGAAGAAGAGAACTTGGGGTTTTCTCCTTTTCATAAGGATCTGTGTATGCATTCAACTTGTGTATCTCTGAGTGATCAACATGATAATATCTATCAAGAGAAGCAAAACTGTCTTTTGACAGAAAAACTCATTCTGCTTCAAAAAGATCTTGAAAAAGAACGACTTGAACATAAAACACACAGGGAACATTTCATGCTTGAATTGTCAAACCTTGAGTCTCGTATTCAGAACTTTGAAAGACACTCTCTTTCTAGTATAATGTATCTTCATAACATCGAAACTCAACAGTTGAGAGAAGATAACTTAATACTCAGGAACAGATTAGACAGGTTGTCTACTTCGAAAGAAGCTTTCATTGAGAGTGAAAAAGTGAATAATTGTAGAACTTCATTAAAGAAGTTGTCTCATATGAGACCTCCTCGTGATCTTGTATCTCGACCTACAATTATTGCTTCTGTTAAAAAGCCAGCCTCACCTAAGACTATAAAGAAATGGGTTGAGAAAAGGCATGTCAAACAGATCATTGAAGATAATAAGCCTATCAATTCTGGTTTTCAGAAAAATATTAACAAGTCTCTTTCAAATTGCAGTAAAGTTATTCCTTCAATGGAGACGGATCTATCATACATGATTCTGAAGACTGATCATCCAGGTATGTCCTCTACTAGCAGTTCGTGGACCTCATCTATAAGAAAGAAGAGAAATTCACGAGGTCCTATAGACCGGACCATGTTGTCCCCTTCACAATAAGAGACATGACTCTCGCTATTGGTAATCCTTGTAGCGAGAAAAGGTCTAAAATAGGATTTTGTACAAAAGTATTTTTTTAAGATCGTGTATAAACAAATATTTACCTATTATTTAATAAGACAATAATCTATCATCTCTTATAATTGTTGAGCAATGATCTCCAAAAGAGATGTGTCCACGTTCAAAGGATTATGTGATCCTTTGTCCTGATGGTTTATAATCACCAATGTTGTCATCATAATTGTCTTACATCACCTATCTTACGCCTCCTGAATTGCAGTGAGCCGAAACAAAATTTTATAATTAAATGGTGCTATCACATCACAATTAAGAGTCCAAAATGTAATGACTCGATGTGGATGTCAACATATTTTTTGTGCTACTTCTAGAATTTTCCCTGCCTCTGGCTCCTAAGGCAAGAATCGAGAACATGATCCATGGGAATTACTATGAGCAAGCCAAAAGGAATATATGCTCTTAAAATCATATTGTTGACATTTTTAAACTTATTACTTTAGGTAAAAAATTGTTTTATGAGATGTACCCTTGTTGACATCATAATTTTCCCTGTCCCTTTAAAATCTTAAACTCTGTGTCTGAACCTTATAAAGGGAAGAGTAGGAAGGGTTATTCAATCAGTCTAAAAGAAGGAATTCTTCTCTCCATAGAACTGAAATTGCAAGATGAGTGACAATACATGGACTGTTGTTCTACCTTCCTGTAAAAATATTCGAATTGAATCTTCAGACAGTGAATCTAGCTTGACACAAGAAAACAAAGCATTGTCTTCTCAATGCTCAATTCCATGTATTTCTGAAGAACAGAGAAAGGTATCTGATATGAAACTTGACGTTGTTCTTGAACACGTTCAAAGTTTAAGCAAGGAGCTTACCAAACTCATCATTGACCTCACCCCAAGAGTAGCTGCTATTGAACAAGACTGGACTACCTATGAAGAACCAGAGAAGGAGGTAACTGAAGAATTAATTTATTTTCTTCTTTACATTATCTAGATGAGAAAAAATCTTTGTTCATGATAAGAGGCATTATTGCCTAAGCCATCTCGGCTTTAAATTTTATGAGTTGTTAGCTTGAATGGAATACCTAGAATTCATCAATTAATAGAGGTTATTAGATTAAAATCTTAATTGATGATTGCAATGATTGATCTTAATTGATTTTCTATATGAATGTATTGCATAAATCCTGTTAGAGACAGGGTAGCGCTAGTCTTCACGAAGGGAAGTGGAGAAACTCCTAGGCCTGTAAAGGATGTCAGCTAGGGGAATCAAGTACGTAGGTTTCTGCGGGAGTCAATAAAAGTAGGAGCACAACAGTAGCTAAGTTGCTTGAAGGGTTAATTCAGCCTCGATACATTCAGTCTGAAGTCTTAGAATAGGCTAGCGTCTGTATTCGTTTAATACTGTGGGTGTTAACATCTGGACGAGCTCCCATGGTTTTTCTGCTGGTTTGTCTTTTCCTCGTTAACAAAACTTATGGTGTCTTGCATTACTTTTCCCTTCCGCATTATATTGTCTCTGATCTATATAATTAGAGTATTGCAAGTTTGTTGATTCATACCCTTGAGTGAATCCATCGCTTTTGAGATCTACGAGAACTTGTTCTTGTTGGGATTCGGTTCCCAGAACTGTACTCGGGTTGTTGCTTGAATATTGATTTGTGAGATCGTTCAAGCAACCTAATCAACTAGGTTCACGAAATAAAAAGTTGGTGGTATATCTCGGTATCCCCTCTTTTTCAAAGTCATAACGTATAAAGCTCAAGCATTAAGTTATGTTTTTGTCTTTTGTAGTACAAATGTAAAAGATAATGGAATCGCGTTATTTAGATTCACTAACCTCTTGAATGTGAAGCCGGGTGTCTTCGTTTGATCTTCAGTCTTCTTAAACTCTTAAAATAGTGATACTAAATCCTACCAAAATCTTCCATAACCTAAAGCTAACTTAATGAAGTCTTTACCTAATGTGTGTTGCAAGTGGTCGAGTTTTGATCACTAAATGTGACAACTAAGCTTGACATACCAACACTTAGTGAGGTTGACCGAGCCATGCTCTAACAAGTACAAAATTGAGACTTTAATCAAAGAAATTGAAGAATTCAATCTCTACATAGTAGCCAATATTATATTCATGTTTTTATTGGTTGATTGATTTCTTTAATCTTGAACGGGTTGAGGATTTTCTACCCAGAGAACAACGAAATGGAAGAAGATGGAGGAAGAAGATAGGTTTTCCGGGGGGTGAATATGTAAATTCAGTATCTTATTAATTTTTTTAAATCATTATTGAATAAGCTTATTAATGGGAATTATATAAAATAAAAATAGTTTGGTCAAAGGTTTGACTAAACGGTCTTCGTTGGGTCCAGGTACCAAATCTTAATTTTTGAAATGTTGGGTACCAACGTTGTGTGTTGGACATTTGTTGGGTACCAAATCTTAAATAACCCATTGAAATATGTATTTTGTATTGATAGCAAACAAAAGAAATGAACGTTACAGAGATTTTTACAGTAGTACATGACTATATGTAGAAGTTACAGATAACACTCTACACAGTAGACGTTACATTGACTCCGTCAACTAACGTGGACTGTCGACATCTTAATAGGAAGTTCCTGAGAAATAACTTGTCTTTTAAAGTGCTCCCCCGCAATATTTTTATTATTTTTCTTGTCTCTAATTTATATGCCAAACTTTTGCAATAAAAGAAGCCACTGTGTAAGCTTTGACTTGGCTACTTCTTTTTCAACAGGTACCTAAGTGTTGCATGATCATAACATACAATCACTTTTGTACCTACCAAGTAAGATCTAAAATTCTCCAATGCAAACACTATAGCTAATAACCTTTCTCGGTAGTAGAATGGTTGATTTGTGTTTCTTTCAAGGTCCTTGATGAATAGTATATAATGTAAGACAATTTGTCCACCCTTTAACCCAAAACAACTCCTACTGCATAATCACTTGCATCACACAACAACTCCAACGATAAACTCTATTCAGGTGACTTAATGATTTGTGCAATTCAAAAGTTCTCAATTTAGGCGTCCTTGCATTCCTTGTTGAATTCAAAAGTGACGTCTTTTTGCAACAATTTTCACGTTGGCATTGAGATCTTGGAGAAGTCTTTAATAAACTTCCTGCAACAACCTGCATGACCAAGAAATAAACGAATCTCCCTCACTGAAATGGGATATTGTAAGTTTCTAATCAAGTCTATCTTTTCTTTGTCTATTTCTAGCCCTTGAAAGGACACATGTGACCAAGCACAATTCCATAGTTTACCATAAAGTGACACTTCTCTCAGTTAAGGACAATGTTAATCTCCATGCATCTTTTGAGTAATTCTAAATTTTCATAGCAAATACTAAAAAGAGTCACCATAACATCCATAAACACCTCACTGGTGTGTTCCACTTATTCAGAAAATGTATTAACCATACAACTCTGAAGACTGGCATGCTCATTGCAAACTAAACAACGTACGTCTATATGCAAACGTATCAAAAGGGCAAGTGCAAGTAGTCTTCTCTTGATCCTCCGGTGTAATTAAAATCTGACTGTAGCCCGAATATCCGTCCGGTCGGATAGCAGATTAAACTTTCTATAGTCTATGTATACTCTCCATCTCGATCGTGTAAATACTCTCAATACATGCAGGAACGGACCCAAGAAGGGGCTAAGCCGACTTTAGCCCGTCCCTGATTCTTGGAGGGAAAAAGTTTAGTAGGAAAATTTAGATGAAATTATATTTTAGCCCAATTTAATTGGGTATTAGCCCATACAATATGTAAAATTTTATTTCTAGTCCTTCAAAATTTACATATATATATCCTCTCCTCCCAAAAAAAATCGGCGACCTTCGGCCGCCTGCCGCCTTAACTCAATGCATTATCCAGCCCTCCCTAAGACAATTTCTTGGGTCCGTCCCCGAATACATGTTTAAAATTTCAACCATTGTTACATAATTCCCTATATTAAACGTCACTTACACACTCGCTAAGGAGTATGCACAAATCATGACCACATCTTTTGAGCTGAACTCGAATCCTTACACGTAACCGATGGTCCTAGTCTTCTTTATGGCATTATACACATTCGAAAGCACGTGGATTAACACGTTGAGAATGAATTGTAGTCTTACATGTAAAACAAGAATACATTTGTGCAGTATTTCTGATTCCATCAGCTAACGCGTTATTTCATCTGGAACTTACCCACACGTGGACCCTTTCTCGCCGATAAGCTTGTGTACACCTTGTTACATTATAGCAAAACTACCAAGAGTCGAAAAGATTCCTAATTTTGGTGTATATTTATCACTCTCATCTACTTACTTCTTACGCTCTTGGATCATCTAGGGTTTGGATTTCGTTGACTGGTAAGTTTTCTGTTGTTGGTTTAATTTCGGTTGATCTATAGTGAAGTTGATCCATACCCAGATTTTTTCTTGCTGAAATGTGACTCAAGAGATTCTAACTTTAAGGTGTCTGTCCTAATTTGTGTGTCTTAATTTTTTTGTTGGTAGATTTGATAGAAAATGGCTGGAGAAAATGAGAATGTATTGGAATGGGTACAGAAAGACAAGCATCGAATGCTTCATGCTGTCTACAGAGTTGGAAATCTTCAGAAAACCATTGAGTATGTGAAACAAAAATTATTTTAAATTTGGTTTACCTCGAGTCTGATTATTATACTTTGGGTTTGCTGTTTATATGATTGATTTGTGAACTTTTGTTTTGTAATCAGGTTTTACACAGAATGTCTTGGGATGAAGTTGTTGAGGCAAAGAGACATTCCAGAGGAGAAGTACTCAAATGCTTTTCTTGGGTTTGGACCAGAAGATAAACATTTTGTTGTTGAATTAACTTACAGTATGAATCTTTACTTCAAATGTTTAATTTCTACTAAAGTAGTTGATTTTCTAGCTTAACTTCCGATCTCAGTAAAACAAATAGGATGTTTTTTTTTCTGCTCGTCTCCATTTAGGCTTCAAAGGTATGTGTGTATGTGTGCGCGAAAGATTTAGAAAACACTTGTGTCTGTGGATTATTTTTTTCTGATCTAGGGAGATTAGGGTGATTGATTTGCTGAAATTTGAAGCTCCATTACTCATTAGAATTATGATCCAGAATGACTCATTATGTAAATTTGTTGGTGGAACTGATTATGTAAATTTGTTGCGTATTTAGTATTTACTAGTTGGTGGAACTGATTTTTCACTTTGTAGCATGCCGATTTATAGGTAACAGAATATAGGGCAATTTCATAACTGCCATGAATGTTTATGTTGGTTAAGTAGAGGGTGAGAATTATTAGCAGTTCATTAATGTCTACTGTTGGTTTTATCATTTTTTATTTCCATGCCCCGAATAGTTTTGTTTTCTAGCTTACTGTTTTATAATAGGACAGTTTTTCTGTGTTTTCCATATGATTGAAAGTCAGTTTACACTCGATGTAGTCTTCAAAGGTGTGCTTTTGTGCCTTATGAGTTAAAAAATACAACATCATCTAGTTGCTTCAGAAAACAGACAGAGTGTTTAAATTATACTTTGTCCATCAATGGAGGTTAGGGTGTTTTTTTCATTGATAGTGGGTATGATCCAGAATTATTGTTTGCCAATTTAAGAATTAGCTTATCAGAGCGATGGGGAATTATTATCTGTTAATGGCAAAAAGCTGTTTTGATTTTTTTACTAATCTGTGAGGTGCTATCGTGTATGGTATACTGCTTTAGGATAGTTTTTAGCGGACTCTGATTTTGCTTTGTTGCTCAGATTATGGAGTGGATAGTTATGACATTGGAACAGGCTTCGGGCACTTTGGAATTGCCACTGAAGATGTGAGTTTCTTTCTGTAGTATTCGTTTTGCAGGCATGATTATGTCTTCCCAAATGTGGAATTCCTAGTTGATTCAAAATCTGTGGCAGGTCTATAAATTGGTTGACAAAATACGAGCCAAAGGTGGAAATGTCACACGCGAGCCTGGTCCAGTTTAAGGTGGGTCATCACACATTGCTTTTGTGAAAGACCCCGATGGTTACACTTTTGAGCTTATCCAAAGAGGTCCAACTCCTGAACCATTGTGTCAAGTTATGCTCCGCGTGGGTGACCTGGAACGCTCTATTAAGTTCTATGAAAAGGTAAAATAATATCAATTATCTATGTGTATTATCTCATACTAGTTCAAATACCTAGCTGAAGAGAGTTATAACACCTAGGTGTACCTCTACCTCTATGCAGGCCTTGGGGATGAAGCTCCTGAGGAAGATTGATAGGCCTGAACACAAGGTAAGTGATGCATCTTATAAGTGGAAGTTATTTATTCTAGCTTCTTAGGCATCACAAGGATTTCTATTTGGGCACTTATCCAGCTAATCTGTTGACAGTACACTCTAGCAATGATGGGTTATGCAGATGAATTGGAGACAACTGTTGTTGAGTTAACCTATAATTATGGTGTCACTGAGTATACCAAGGGCAATGCATATGCACAGGTAGGTTGTTTTATAATCAACTTTTACCAGTTGAACTAATATTTACTCTTATTGGATAGCGTCTTGTAAATTTTAATATGTTTAACACTTGTTATTACCAGATTGCTATCAGTACAGATGATGTATACAAAAGTGGTGAGGTTGTTAACCTAGTTACCCAAGAGCTGGGAGGAAAGATCACTCGCCAACCTGGTCCAATTCCTGGGCTCAACACCAAAATTACCTCCTTTGTTGACCCAGATGGCTGGAAAACGGTGAGTCCATGTTTATCAACGCAGTATTGGCTTGATTAAAATAATCATCATACTCACGTTGCATGATATGTGCACTTACCTGATGTTATCCATGTGTATGCCTGATATTTGACATAGATTCTTAGCTTTCAAGTTTATCTTTATCTTAGTTTTAGAATGGATGGTAATCTGCAACACTTCCTTTGCTATACTTGAGATACTGATCAATATGTTTGTCTTGATGCACTTTTCTAGGTATTGGTTGACAACGAGGATTTCCTGAAAGAGCTCCAGTAGGAAAGGGGAAGTGAGATATGGCAGCAAAGGATTACTCTTCATCATATTGAGGATCACAGCCTCTAGTAGCTACTATTTATGTAATAACTATGTATGGCACTAATAAAAAGTGGAATCCAGAGTTGCAGATTATGTTTACTAGCATGGAGTTTATCAATAATGATAGTGATTATTATTATTGTTATTATTTATTTTTTTCTAAGCAAAGGCCACAAAGGGCTAATGGTCAGCCTCAACAGTCGGCACTAGCCAACCAGGAGGTCTGGACCAGTACATGGATTGATTGTTTTCTTTTGCCCACTTAGCAAGGGAATGAGCAACATTGTTACAATCTCCAGGAACACACTTAAACTTACAGACAACAAGAGAAGAAGAGAAAAGCTTATTGTCTTTAAAAATAGCATCCATGCTTTGATTTCCATCAAACTTGCCAGCAGAAAATTGGTTGGTGAGGACCAAAGCATCACTTTCCACAATTAGGTGAGTAATTTGTAGTTCCATAGCTTTCTTCAAAAAAGCCCATATAGCACGAGCTTCAGCTTCTTCAGGAAACAGGACTTGATAAGTTAAGGCTGCACAAAAGATGATTTTTATCAAAGAGTCCCTTATCACAAAACCTGCACCATTTGCCAGAGAAACAGGGTCAAATGCACCATTAGTGTTGCCTTTAAACCATCTAGGAGGAGGAGGCACCCATCTAGCAGTATTAATGACATTATTCACAGACCTATGAATGACAGGGTTGGGTTTGTAGTTAGCCATATAGATAGCTCTAGCAATGACAACACCTTTAAGTTCAACTTTCTGATCATTAACTATGAGGTTTCTACTACTCCAAAGAGACCAAAGGAAGGTGGCAAATAAGGGTTTAAGATCACCATGAACAACAGTAACAGGGTTAACTAGATGAAAATAGAGCCAATCATGCAGGTTGAGATAGGTATAAGCAATAATAAAGAGATTACAGGGGGGACTAGCCCAAACAGAGGAAGCAAAAGGACAAGTTACAAGAGCATGCATCACATTTTCAGGGACCATTACTGATACGTATACGATCAAGGATATTCAGAATGTGTTGATTTGCTTGATGATCAAAGAAAAACGTTAACTAATAATCTTCTTCTTTCTTATTAACTTAGAGAAATCTCGATTACAGAAGGGATGAACTCTCTCTGCCTCTCGTCTTTCGACTTCCCTTCCTCTCTTCTAGACATTGGTCTCTTTATATAGAGCACCATGTCTCATAATTAAACTAGGAATAGAAATCCTAAAACTAGACAAGTCCTAAACTAGGAAAGTCTCATAAATAAGTAAACACTTAAACTCTTCCAGTATCTTCTGGAAACTTCTCGGCTGTCAATGCTTGATCGTTGCTTGCTTAGCCATTGTTGTTGGCTAGTCTTCTGATACCCCTGTATCAATTACACCTAGGTCAACTAGGGCAGGTTATGTGCATTCTAATGTCAACATTAATCCTGGTAGGAAGACAATTTCTAGCAGCTTTCCGGAGAAACAATTGTACCCTGTAAGCAACCTTGATACCCCAAAGAGACTTCCAAAGTTTTCTATCTGGACTTGGTCTAAGACCTCTGAGACCCAAATAGGCAGATTTAGAACTAAATCTGCCATCCTTTGAAAGCTCCCAAGCCCTCCTGTCAGGAGTGGATAACCGGCTTAAGGGAATAGCGACAATCTTCTGGATAGAAGCATCATCAAAATGGGTGGAAAGCCTGGAAGGGATCCAGGATCTGGTAAATTCATTAATAAAATAGGACACCTTCATAGAAGGATCAGCATGGGTAGAGGGATTTGGTTTAACAGAGCTAAGACCAGGGATCCATTTGTCACACCAAGGGTTTATAAATTTACCATCACCAACAATCCAGGAGATAAATGGTTTGATTAACTCCTTGATATTAAAAAGACATCTCCAAGTCCAAGAACAAGTTTTGGGACAGGTAGCATTTAAAAAGTCAGTATAAGGAAAATATTTAGCTTTGAGCACAAAAGCAATTAAAGAGTCAGGACTTTCTACAATTTTCCAGGCATTCCTGGCAATCATAGCCAAATTATTGAGCTCAGCTTTCGTAAGACCTAGACCTCCTTCAGACTTAGGGGAACATAAGACATCCCAACCAAGATAATGAAGTTTCCTATCCTTAGGGTCCTGAGATTCCCCCCACCAGTATTTACCTAGATGAGTATCTATTTTCCTACATAAGTTCTTAGGGATCAAAAAAACAGCCATTTGATAAAGAGGAATGGCCTGCCCAACATGTTTGACTAAAGAAGTCCTAGCAGCTTGAGCTAAGAGTTTATTAGTCCAGAAACCAATTCTATTATCTATAGATTCTAGAATGCCCATATGAGTTTCAATCTTAGATTTCTTAAACTCTATAGGGTGCCAAGACACTTTTCTCCCAGGCCTCTATTCTGGATTCCAATAAGATCAGCCATATCATCCTTATAAGAGGGATCAATACCAGGGCTGAAGAGGATACCAGACTTATCAAAATTTATTTCCTGACCAGAAGCCAAACAATACTTATGGAGATAACTTTTTATGTGGGAGAAATCCATGGCAGAAACTCTAGAAAAGAGGAGACTATCATCAGCAAACAATAGATGAGTAATAGCAGGGGCATTCTTATGGACTTTAATACCAGAGATGTCACCATCTCTAGTAAGTTTGTCAATATAGGAAGAAAGGGCTTCAGAACAGAGGATATAAAGATAAGGAGATAAATGATCTCCTTGCCTTAATCCCCTTTCAGGTTTAATGAGACCAGTGGGGACACCATTAAGCAAGATAGAATAAGAAACAGTAGACACGTAATTTAGGATTAGTTTGACCCAATGGGATCAGAGACCCATTTTGAGTAAAACTTTTTCCAGAAAAGACCACTCAAGTTTATCATAAGCCTTAAACATATCAAGTTTAATAGCTGCAAGGCCATGCTTGCCTTGGAATTGGTTTACACAGTAGACAACTACATTTGCTAAAAGGATATTATCAGATATACTTCTCTTGGGGACAAAAGCACGCTGGTTTGGTGAAATAAGTTTATCCATCAGAGGTTTCAATCTATTAGCCAAGGTTTTAGACAAACTTTGTAAGCAAAATTACATAGACCTATAGGCCTAAATTGAGACACTATTTCAGCACATGCTATTTTTGGAATTTAAGCAATATTAGTGTGGTTGAGGTACTTAGAGTTGTTGCCAGTCCTAAAGCAGGTTTGAGTCATCTTGACAATATCTGGACCAACTATATCCCAGTGCTTTTGATAAAATAGGCCAGTAAAGCCATCTGGTCCAGGGGCC
>JAJJMA010173500.1:1041-12447 GCA_023529015.1 Papaver nudicaule
TGGAGAACACGTATAGTAGTACTGATGAACAAACTTATCAGTCATGTTTCGATAACGTCTACGAGGAGGAGATGCTGGAGGAGGTGTTGAGATTGATTCATTTGGTTTGCGTAGTAAAGATAGTATCTCTTGTGGTGATCGAGTTGGCCTCCTGGATTCATTTGACGATGAGCTTGACATTGTAGATTGATTGAGATAAAGGTTTGGGAAAAAGAAGGTTTAGGAAGAAGGTTTGAGAAGAAGAGTTATCTATGAAAATGAATGTTTGTGAAAGAGTCTATTTATAAAGATGAGTACCCAACAGATAGTTTTTTTGAATTTTGAATTTTGGGGATTTGCAAAAACTAGCCGTTATGAGGTGTAAAGAGAGTGTAAGAACTACTTTTACTCAATTAAGAAGACACAAGTAAAAAAAAAATAACCCAACTAAAATTTTCATTAATGAACAACAACTACAATGGAATAAGTTTTCCTTAATTGAAACAACAACTACATTGCAAATATGAAAATAAACAACAACTAATCTACTAACATTGCTCTAACTTTCATAATTGAAACAACAACTACATTGCAAAGATGAAAATAAAAATCTTGCCCTAATTTTCATAACTCTGCTCTAAAGAAGACTTATAGTCCATAATCATGTCCAGCGATTGCAATCATTATTTCATAACATTCACCAAACTTGAATGCCCGGTTGTTGAGGTCACAGAATCGTGCCAGAGCTTGTAAGACCAATTGTCGGCGTGATGTAACTCTATGTCTCCGGCGAATAGCATTCATAATTCTTACAAAATCCAAGATGTCTCTACTAATTAATGCCCATCGGTTGCTAATTCCATTTTGATTTCTACCTCTTGGATTATTTGTGGCTTCCACAAACAAACTAAAAACACGACTCCAAAATGGCGTCTCTCCTAGTAGCCCCTCAACATTTTCCATTGATACACGGATGAAAGAATTAGTAATAGCACGATCTTCAAACTCGGTATAATTAGTCGCCATATCGATTTTGTGATGAAAAAAAATTGAAAATTTGAAGGGAGAAAGAAGGAATCAATGGAAACAAGATTGATTGGGGTGGATTTGTCAAAGATGGTGAATTTTCTTATATAGAAGAGATCCCAACGGCTATTTTTTTTGAATTTTGAAAAAAAGAGTCGTTGGGATCTGACGGTCATGAAAAAATAGAAAGATGGATGGTTGGATGTTGAGGTGTAGAGGGGGTGTAAGGAAAAAAAGGTCAAACGGTATTATTTACGGGACGGAAATCCAATTCCCGCATGACTTCTGGGCGGAAATCGGATTTCCGTAAAAAGTTTTTGGCGGAAATTGGATTTCCGCCCTGCGGGAATTGGATTTCCGCATCGCTTCTCTATCTCTATTACCTGCTACGGATTGGTAGCATGCAATAGAGAAGCCAACCAATTTCTCTATTGAATAGAGAAATTTTGCACCATAGTAGTTGCATTTCTCCATTCAATAGAGAAGTCTCTCCAAATAGAGAACCATAGTGCTTGCTCTTATCTTTTTCGTAACAGAAAACAGGATGAAACTCCTCTGCTCTTCTATCTATCCCAAAACCGAAAATTCATAAAGATTTCTTATTAAAAATACGTACTTTGATTGAAATTCATCTAATGTGAACCCTTATCACTTGTTTTCCCTTTGTCAATTTCATATTTACAGCCTTCTCTAAATAGATTCCAATGGCGGCTCCTTAATTTTAATTCGTCAATTCCTCGAAAAGCTTCAAACTTTGATTTCAATTCATTGTCTGCAACACATTCTCTTATTTCAGATCTGTTTCTCTTGATCTCAATCAATCTAGATTGTTAGATCCATCCTTTTCATGGGTGAAGAAAGCAGTAATTCCATATGGAATAAGGTATTTGTGACTTTTGTTAATTCACCTATAAAACTTGTTGGTAAATTGAACTTAGATATTTTTAGAATTAAACAAAATCATCCTGATTGAGTTTTTTCTTTATTTTTTTTTTGTATAGATAGATTTGGACAATCAGGCTCGTTGTCACCTACTTTGCTTATTAATTTGTATATAAAGATATGTCCAGATACTGATTTGATTGAGCTGTGTTAGTTTAGATCTATAGCCTAATGTTAGCTATTCTGTTCCCATTGTTTGTTGAACTGTTTTGCATGGCTTATCTTAAGGGTTGGGAGTGAGTTAACGTCGCCAAAATAGATTTTCTTCTGATTGTCTGCCTAATGCACATTGGTTTATCTCTTCTTTCCTGTGTGCAAGTATATTGCTGTAACTTGTTATTAGAGAGCCTCTCTGCTGAGGAGCAGTGAGAGGAAATCCTATATTGGTCAGGTTAAGCTAATGATAAGTTGATAAACCTATTCGTAAATCACAACGGACATTTTAATAGATTCAGTATGTTACTTCGTGCCTTTTCTGTTTGATCTCATATACTCGGCACAAATAGTTGAGCATGTAGACCGTCATTGATTACCATAGAAAACGTGATGAAGTTTTCCTTATTTGTTTTGTTGGAGGTCAATGCTAGGATTACTAGGCATGCTTGTCTAAGTTAAAATTTGTGCTTGATTTATCGGAGGCCTCATAGATTGGTTGGCGCCTCACATTCATGCTATCCTTTGTTTCTACCACAATTTCGGTTCTACCACAATTTCGATACTGTGTGAAAGATGCTTTAATTTTAATTTCATTTTGGTTTAATTGCTTGTGGTTAATGTTTTCATCTGCTCTTTTGTTCTTGTGTATTTGCAGCAATTGCAACTGTTGTGACCATTGCGGAGATTCTGAAAAACAATGGCCTGGCTGTTGAGAAGAGTAAGATTCTTTCGGCTCTCTCACCTTGTCATAAGATTTTGTAAGGTTTTGACCTCTTGTTGAGCTCATTTTCTGTAATTTTTCCTACAGAGATCATGACTTTAACTGCTGATGTGAAGGATGAATCAAGAGGAAGACCCATCCAAAAAGCAAAAGTAAGTCGACATATTTTTCGGTGACGTCTAGGCATGATCAGGGTTCTCTGGCTTTTTTCTTTTCCTAGAAGGAATTAAATATCTTTTATTTCTTTATTTTGTGAATGTAGTAATTTACTAGGTAATAACTTTACCTAATATTTCAGAAGTACATGAAGTAATGCTTAATGTGTCTATAGAAAACTTTCTGATCTGTGGGGAATCAGATTGTTCAAACGGTCTGGAGTTGGTATTTTTACATTTGTCGAACCATCAGTACTTGTGTGGTCTAGAATTCTGAAGTATAACTTGTTCATGATTCTGGGTAATTCGCTCTTTTCCTTACGAAAAAATTTCAGTTGGGATGTTGGTTCGGTAATGTTTGGATCTCTTTATCGAATTTGATAACCTTTTATATATGAATCATATACCCAGGTCATAATTGAGATGCAGTTAATGTTCCTCTTGTTAATTCGCTGTTATTGTCGTTTAAGTTATAATTTGGATTTGTAGTGTATTGTTCTCGTGGTATTGAAATTTGCACGGGATACTATATTGTATGCAGTGGGTCGGATGTGTAATGTAAGATGTTGATTCATTTTCTCGTGTTCAATCCGTTAGTTCTCTCTCTTTTTGTTGCAAACTTAGAATTAAGATGGTCATGTACTCAATGTTTGTGACTTGCTTGTATCAACACCAAGTCTGAATCATTGAAATGTCGGGCTTTTTGGCATGCGTGTATGTATTAATTGATGGTGTGTTTACCGTCTTGTTTGTATATTTGTAGGGTACCATTAATATCTTCCACCAACTAGTCCTAGCTTAAGCAATATTTCAATACTTGATTTTGGTGCTTGTTAGTTTTCTTTTGAGTAGCTTGTACCGACACTTCTTATTATTTTGTTTGCTGCTAATCGAAAAAACCACACACACAGAGATATAGATAGATAGAGAGAGAGGATGGGTGGTTTCGTAGAAAACACAAAGAGGAGGCAAGTTTAGGGTGAAAACCCTAAAGTTTATTATATAAGAAAGGGAAAGTTACTATTGTGGATCCGGAACCACTTGTGTTCCCAAAACTTAATAGGAATATAAATAAAAAGAACCAACTCTGAACTGGGCTTTATATTATCAAGTGTAACCCACGGGGTCCAACCTGCGGGGTGTACATCAGTTTTGCTGCAGACGCCAGTTGTGCATTTGCAAACATGCAAAGCCTTGTAACTTTTTTCCCACTTGATAATATAAAGGGCAGTTCAGAGTTGGTTTTTTTTAATTCTTATTCCTATTAAGTTTTGGGAACACAAGTGGTTCCGGATCACAACAGTAACTTTCCCTTTTTTATATAATAAACTTTAGGGTTTTCACCCTAAACTTGCCTCCTCTTTGTGTTTTCTGCGAAACCATTCATCCTCTCTCTCTATGTTTATCTCTCTGTGTGTGGTTTTTTAGATTAGCAGCAAACAAACTACAATGGGAGGAGATCCCTCTGCAATTGGCTTTAACCGAAAGAAGACCACGATGTTTCCCTTGCCCTCAAAATGCGGGAATCTTAGTAACACTAATAAAGGTATCATTTGTTTCCATTTTAACCTCTTTTAAATCGGTATTGGTTTGGTGGTGGTGGTGGTTAAGACTGTGGATTTGATAAGAGGTGGAGAAGAGCTTTGCTGTTGGAGTGCTATACTGTTTTAACCTCTACCCTTTTATCTATCTTTCAAGAAGATTTTTGGGATTCTGAACTTAGGGTTGTTGATTATTGTTGTTAACTTGTTATTATCACTTTATGGTTGGTTGGTCGTTATATTTTGGGATTTTATGAGATTTTGTGAACTCAAGTCTGGTGGCTTATAATGAAAATCTACAGTTATGTTGATGATATGACACCCCTCGTGGCTTAAAATGTTGCTGCAAATCAGTTTTTCGAGTTCTAGTAGTACCATTTTTTAGTTTTGTTATTGTTGCTGAAGTGTTCTGCATTGTATGGGTAGACTTTCTTCTATGAGATTTTATGCTTGGCTGTTGTTATCCTTTCTCCATGTTTTGTGAATTCGTCTTCTGAATTTGGTATTTATTTGTGATCGTCTGTCTGATTAGTGTGTGTTGGAAGTGAAAAGGTACAAGGTAGGAAGGAAAATTGAAAAGGTTAGGATCATGGGTTGCTGCTAGGTTGACATATTACTGCAAATCTAGTAGTACTATTAGCACTGCAATTTTGTATTCTAGCAAAGGTTCTGCAATTTTTTTTTTTTTATAAAGTTTGGGCATAAGATTTGTGAGGTATACTGATTGGGACTCTAGTCTGGCCTATAAAAAAATCTTCGAAGATATGACACCCCTCGTGGCTTAAAATGTTGCTGCAAATCAGTTTTTCGAGTTCTAGTGGGGCCGACCGAGCGACGCGAGGGAGGACCCTATATATGGTGATTTTGTGTAAATTGTATAGTGACTTTTTTTTCAATTTTGCACAAAAAGATTAGGATTTCATGTCTTAAACTTTGTGAATACTCGAAAATACCCTCAAAAAGGACTAAGGCGTAATTGTTTTATTTCTTTTTCTTTACACAGTTTCGTAGATAAAACAAAATATGAAGGGCAATCGCGTAATTGTTCCGTTAGTAAAAAAGGACACGGAGGTTGGAAATAGGAAAATTGTTGAGGGCAGTTTTGTCCAAACAGCGCAAAAATCGACTCCGCGGTCCCGGGATCGAATCCCGCCCCTCCAAATCCCTCAAACGTTTTCCATCGTTTTCTTCTTCTTCTCTTTTTCTTTTTGTTCTTCTACAGAAAAACAAGTTTCATTCTTCGACATGAGTTAGGGAACCTGAGTGACGAAATTGAAGAAGAAATCAGCAGACTTGCGAAGAACAAACGCTAGAAAAGATTCAAGTGTTGTTCAATTCGTCGACATGAGTTAGGGAGAGATTCACACGCATTTCAGTAAAAAACTAGGGTTTGGGTCTTTTATTTTAGCACCACCAGTACCAGATTCATCTCCATCAGTTCAATTTCAGTTGATTCCTCTTTCAATTTCAGTGGTGTTGAACTTAATTGTTCACCGAACTTGGAAATTGAAGAAGAAATCAACACAATTTCGATAGTTACAGATCGAGATTCATCGACAAATTTAAGTCGTTAAAGCTTATTCAACACAAAAAGAACTAAAACAGCGTCAACAATGATTGTTCTGGTAGATAAACGATGAGATCCGTCAATAACCACTAAAGATGTTGATTTTGAGTGTGTTGGTTTCGATTATCAAGGAATTTTCGATAGTTGAATGAAAAATAGTTTGGGTTTCAATTTCTTTCAACCCTAACCCAAACTATTTTTGCTCAATCCTTCGAAATCCCTGTGAGACATCTTCAAACAAATCCATGTATAGTTTTTTTTTACAAGTTTGATGATTTTGCTGACAATGCTGAGTTGCGAAAGCCATTGGAGAATCTCTGTCAACAATTGGTGAGTCTAATTTTTATTTTTATTTTGAATAAAAATTAGGGCTTGTTAACTGCAGACCGGACTTTTGATTGATTTCTCAAATCATGAAGGTACTTGGATTTATTTATCAAACCGTAAAGGTTGGTAGGTGAATTGTGTAAAATTAGGCCTCATCTGGTACTTGGATTGATTTCTCAAATCATAAAGGTTGGTAGGTGAATTAGGCCTTCAGATACTGAATATGATATTTCTACAGTAGGATAATGCTTGTCTAGATGTTTTAGAATAACATTGATCATATTTCAATTTCCTTCAATTTTTATATCATGCAGAATTTCTGTATACATTTTGGTTATTCAATTGTTTGTATGAATTGTGTTGTAGTTTATATCATTGAGGGCGAAATCAGGGAAAGTTACATTGGGAGATTTGCCAACTGTTATGGCAAGATTAAAGGCTTTCAATGAAACATATACAGCGGAAGAGATTCATTAAAGTGATATTGGGAGAGTTGAACACTGATATGGCAGTAGAGATTGATTTTGAATCCTTTCTTCGAGTGAGTCTTACATCTCTTCTATACTTGTTCATCTTGGTTGTGTAGTTCTTCGTATGCAAGTCATTTTCGACTTAGTTAGAGATTTAGTGATTGAAAGGGAGACAATTATAATATTTGGTTGTTTAAGCTTAGCATTGTTCCTAGGTTCAAATGTTGTTATGGCTTAGGTCATGTAATGCAGTATAAATATTAATTGCCAACATAGACGATTATATCCCGAATCATGAAATGCTTTATTGGTAAAATGAGATTCCGTGATAACTGCTTACTCTTTGTGTAGTGTGCTAATTGGGTGACATACATGAAACCGTAGAGGGTAAAGAAAGGTAAATTTTGACCTCTTGGGGTTTGAGAGATGGGACTGATCATGTTGCTTTAACCATATCAAATGGGCAGGCATATTTAGTTTTGAGAGCACAAGCTATCCAAAGATGGAGACTAAAATATGTCAGCGACGTTTCTTAATGCCGCAACAACAACTCTTCGCCACACCATTAGTGAAACAGATAAATCTTCTTATGTTGTTCACATCAACAGCTATCTTGCGGATGACAAGTTCCTAAAGAAATATTTACCTCTGGATCCTGGAACAGATAGTCTGTCTAACCCTATCAAAGATGGAGTTCTTATTTGTTATGTGTTTATCGTTTTAATGTGAATTTGCTCAATCTGAAGTCTGGATATAGGAAAGAATATATTTCGTGTTTGCTTGATGCGTCTTAACGGAATTTTGCAGTAATTAGCTGATTAATGTTGCCGTTCCCGGAACAATAGATGAACGCGCTATTAACACCAAAACGGTTCTTAACCCATGGGAGAGAAATGAAAACCACACGCTTTGCTTAAACTCCGCAAAGGCGCAAAGGCTATTGGATGTACAGTGGTTAATAGTGGAGCTCACGATTTGGTAAGAAGGAAGGGTGAGCGGGAATTCTGTTCTTCTAAGTCCCTCGGTCATTACTATAATTTCTGTGGTTGTAATTCATCTGTTGTGCTGAAATATCTTTTATTATCCGTCTTACAGCCTCAATTGGTACTTGGATTGATTTCTCAAATCATAAAGGTTGGTAGCTGAATTGTGTAAATATCCACATTGTCCTCATTTAGATATGAGATTCTAAAACAGACAATGTCTTCTTGCTCCAGGTTTGGGCAGGTCTTTTATCTGGAAAAAGATTGGCAGTTGCTCTTTGGAACTGATGCTCAGAAACTGTTACCATCACAGCCAAATGGGAAGCACTCGGCCTTGACTCGAGATCCAGTGTTTCTGTCAGAGATTTATGGAAGGTAAGTAGTTCTTTCTATACACATTTCCTTAAAAACATACAAACTTGCTTTGGTTTATGACATATGCAACTTGCACTTATTTCATTGTAAACTTACTGCCAGCATGAAGATATACCGGGAAATGTATCGAAATTCAATGTTGAAGTTGAGTCCCATGACTGTAAGATGAACATCTTCACTCCCTTCACAGTCACTCATTCTCTTATATAGATATTGCCCATCAATATTTGGGTGTGTCAGTGTGATGAAATTGTCGATCTTTGTAAATGTGTGGTTATTCTATAAATGGCATGTACTTTATTTTTTTTTGGCTTTACAAATTCTTTGTTCCTTCTTCGGTCGGGCGGCCCACTCCCACCGTGGTAGCGGTCATCTAGTAGTACCATTAGCCATGTAAATTTGTATCTTTTTAGTATTGTTATTGTTGCTGAAGTGTTCTGCATTGTATGGGTAGACTTTCTTCTTGTTTGCTAAGTTGAGTTGTTTCTTGCTGGGTTTTCACTAGCTCATCAGCAATTTTCAACTTCTGTTTCGTAGTACTAGTCGTTTTAGGTGTGGTGGCATTGCAATGTTGTTCCTAGTTAGACCCCCTATTTCTGCATTGCTCTCTCTGCTGGCTCTATATAAATTTGTGTAAAATTATGTTTAGCTGAATCAAGCTTGTGCGTATATGTGTGTGATTAGGAGGAAGTCTTTATCTTGTAAAGGGATGTGATGTGAATACGACGAGGTTCCACCTTCTACATTTACTCAGATGTGCTTGACTTTATTCAAACCTGTTGTAGGCATGCTGCTTGACAGTTGCCGCCGAAAAACCCATGTTTTTTTGTAATTTCATTTGGATAGGAAACAGATTCACGAGTTGTTGCGAGGTCGACCCGTTGATTTTTTCGAGTTCTAGTAGTACCATTAGCCATGTAAATTTGTATTTACTTTACTATTACTATGCTGTTATGGTTGATGAAGCGTGTTCTGCATTGTAGGGGTAGATTTCTTCACTTGATTTTTGTTTCCCAATTTCATAACAAGGTTAGCAACACCCACAATTGAGTTGTTTCTTGCTGGCACTGTAGTTTTGTTTCTAGATAAACCCCCTATTTCTGCATTGTTTTCTCCTCTGGTTCTAAAATTGTGTTTAAGCTCGCGCTCGTGTGTGTGTGTGATTATGAGAAACTGTTGACTTTAGAAAGGGTTGTGAATACGACGAGGTTCCACCTTCTACCTTGTGCATTTACTGAGATGTGCTTGACTTTGGGTTTTTGAGCTGATTCAGAACAGTTGTAGGCATGATGCTTTGGAACAGAGTAGTCATGCACAACTTGCACATGACATGAAGCAAGCCTACCCCCATACTCCTTTTGTTCTTCGAAGCCCTTTTGTTTTCGTTGTCGTAATCAAATACTCCCCTTATTCTTGGCCCTTGAACGTGCTAAGTATGTCGAATATTTTTGGTACACGCCGAGTTACAAATGCATGATCCTAGAACGACCCAGGTGAAATTGCAGGTGCAGTCTGTCCTAGTCATCGCTAGGTGGGACCACCTCACATCGCCACGTGGGACCCACCTCACATCGCCACGTCATACCATACTCCACGTGTACATTCTAGTAGGATTTGTAATCAATAGCTAGATGGTTCATTCTGGTATGAAAACTGGATTAGCTGAGTAGGAAATGGTGCTCAAATTATCACAAAACAGTGATGGGGAAATTGGTAAGAAAATTAGGTTTTAATGATTAAAAATGGCTTCATTAAGAAAACCGCAGCTTACATTATCAAGATAAACTACCACAAATAATTGAGAAATATAAATAGATTAATAAAGAAGACTAATGTTACAACATTACAACATAAATAGGAAATGCTACATGAGACTAATGTTACAACCATGTCCAGATGGAGTAAGAAATCCAACCATGACCATGAGACTAATGTTACAACCATGTCCAGATAAAGTAACCATGACCATGAGACTAATGTTACAACATGTTGAGATAGACTAGGAAAACCTACTGTAGCTAATGTTACACCATGTCCAAATATGGAAAGAAAACCGACCATGCATGATGACGAGGCATAAAAAGACTAATGTTACGCCACATCCAGATAGAGTAGGAAAACCTAGTACTCGCTTTCATGATTGCAAGGCAGCTTTCACTGGGGCCTTAAGCCAATCGAGCTCTGGAGCTTTCGACCAATTCGGTTCAATCCAAGTACAGTTTGTATACCAACCCTCTGTGTCATAAAAATTCTTAGCAGAATGTTGAACCCCAAAAGAGTGATAATTACCTGTTTCAAGTGAATAGAATAAGACCCCTTCGCCGTTCAAACATAATCTAGGGAAATAGATCTTGTTCTCCATGCGCCTATTCGGAGCAATTACTGAGAAACACGAGGTGTAGCTGATGAACAGCATATGCTTGCCCAGATTTCCAACTTTATTCCATTCCATTTTGTGGAAATCCAATTCAAAAACTCCAACGGATGCACCAAGGTGTCCTAAACTTACTAATAAAATCTGTCCTGCACACTCCACCAAAAAACTTGGATATATCCCACTAAACTGCTGACGGGGCTTCTCAAGTACTTTCCAGCTAGAATCCTCTAAATTGAACACTCCCAACGTTCCGTTGTAATCTAAGCAGTAGAAAACTCCATTATAGAAAACTGGGGTGTTATGCAAAGGCATGAACTTTTCCGCATTTGGATTTTGGAAGTAATAGCTATCCCATAATGCTGCTCCTCTTTCGATGAAGTAAATGTAGATTTCGTTGGGCATTCCATCAATGGCAGGAATTTGTTGAATAGCAAAAACTGTGCAGTCTGACGAAGTTGGTAAGAAGGAAAATGAGATGCCGGAAAAGCTATACATATCGACTGGCAAGTCTGGAAGATTGATCTTCTCTTTTGTGAAGGGATTGTAAAAGAATATACTGGTTAACCCCTTGGACATCAGCAGCCAACCACCCTTCTGAAACCTGATAGTGGCACCTACTAGATCAGAGAGCTTCATGAGGTAGTTCTCGTTATTATGCATCGGGTTTACAAAAGTGTAGATGTCGTGGCATTTATCCCGAGAGAAAAGCAACCATGGAGATAAGTACGTAGATCTACTACTACATGTGGATGTCAGCTTTACCATAGGCATCAGCGCTAGATTGGCT
>JAJJMA010173519.1:4435-17786 GCA_023529015.1 Papaver nudicaule
TCTATCTTCCAAGGCAGAACAACTAGAACACAGAAAAACACCAGAACCTCAGAGCAAACAAACCTGAGTATTCAACACACTTTTAGCCTTGGAGATTTCCAGTCATCCTCACGACGGAGATCTTGAACTCTAACACCCAAAACACATCCTCAACCTGATCTCAAGTTTCTTCGCTGTTTCCCTCCCTAGATCAACATCTATCCTCTATGTGACCGAAGCAAGATGTGAACGGCCATTGACTTGGTTTAGGCTCGTCTTGTTCGACTTTGATCTCGAGCACTACGAAAGTACCCAAAGACGGTGCATTGTTTTTCCAGGTAAAAACATGTGATAACTGGTAACAATCATGCTGATATTATAAAACTAAAGGTTCTCTTACACAATCAATTTTCTATCAAGGATTTGAGAACTTTGAAGTACTTTCTTGGATAGAACTTGCCTATTCAAAGAAAGGTATTTTTTGAATCAAAGAAAATATACATTGAATTTATTAAAAGAAACATGAAATTTGGGTGTATAACCATCAAACACACCTATCGACAACAAAACAAAGCTTGTTGAAGATGGTGAGTTACTTTCTGATCCTGGTCAATATAAAAGGATAATGCGTAAACTTATATATCTTAATATAACAAGAATGGATATATCTTATCTTGTTATTATTGTAATTAGGTTTATGCATGCGCCTAGAGTAAATCATATCAATATAATTCTGCAATACTTGAAACATTCTCTAGGTAGAGGTCTGTGGAAGCGTAACATAAACATAGTTCCATCTATGGTCAATCTTCAATGTCCAAATGCCAATTGGGATGGATGTCCGGTTGATCGAAAGTCCACCACTGGATATTGTACTTTTGTTCGTGGAATTTTGGTAACATGGAGGAGCAAGAAACAAAATATTGTTGCACGGTCTAGTGTAGAAGTTGAATACCGGGAAATGGCGTTAACAACATGTAATATTATTTAGCTTCGAGATTTGTTACGAGATTTGGGTTTCGCTTCGCCCCATCCAACTAAACTCTTTTGCGGAAATCAAGCTGCTATGCATATTGCTTCAAGTCTGGTCTTTCATGAGTGAAAAAAAAATATTGAAGTTGATCGCCACTTTTTTAGAGAAAATTTGAAGAAGAATATCATATGTACTCCATTGTTACAAGTGCTCAACAGTTAACTGACATATTAACTATGTAAGGTGGAGAGATATTAGAGCTTCTCCAATGGTAGTTGGGTATGTTTATATGTGGCATTGTGGAGAGATATCCTCTAGCTCAATTGAAAACCAGTTTCCATTAATATAAGGTGAAAAAGCAGGGGTACCGAAATACTACCAACTTTTCGTTTGGGCTCGTGAGTCTTATGGTAAGATATGGACTATCTCAAAAATCAATATCCAAATATGATAACCGGAGTTGGATCACAAGTAATCGGTCCAATGCAAGACAAGGCTTGGCAAATCCCCTGGATGGATTATGGACCAACTCGATGGTTATGAATAACGTACTTTTTGTTTATGCTTTAATTATATAATCAGAGAATATAATGCGGAAAGTAAAGCACACAAGACACCTGCGATTTTTTTAACGAGGAAACTACGACCTATAGAAAAACCTCGGGACCTCGTCCAGATTGAACACCGCACAATACAAACTGTCTAAAAACACTGGGCTACTATAAGACTTCGGTCTGGGATGTACCAGAGACCAACTCTAGCCCTCCAAGCGAATTGGCTATTGTCGCACTCCTTACCTCTAGGAGTTTCTTTAACCGCTGTTAAAGCCTTGTGTCAATAATTCCGTCTTTGCAAGCTCAATTATCAACTGTATGTTTGAACTGTACTCTATCAGTTTGACATACGTAAAGCGACTTCCTTCGGATTACTCCAGGTCATACGGAAATCTACTTACAGGATTGGGCTTACCCTGAAAACCTAGTAATCAATGCCAACCTCATCTCTACCTCAATTGTAAAAATAATCACTTAAGAAATTTATACACAATTGGAGCTAACTGGGTCTTACAACACCTCGTGCAGCCTGCGTTGCTTCCTTAAACCCTGTAGTTGTGTATCAGTTCTTGAATGGCCTTATTGCAGAAGAGAAGGACCGTAGAATAGACAAGAACGTAAACATGCAACCAAGGTTACAGGTTAATCCGACTAAGGTCTCAATCTCCTACCCGTGCTTCCCAACTCTCAAGAGAAGTCTTTATACTCGTTAGGTAAATCCCACAAAGGAACTGCTACCTAATAGAGGATGACTATACCACAACAAGATTTCACCTAAGTGAAAAGAGTTTACGATCAATTCCACAGAGAAACTTCACGTATGCTTGATGCTTGTGGTTTTCGTTCTGAAACCCTCCATTTTTAGCACTCAATAAGATAGGTTGCTTAGGAATAAAGCAACTAGTTACTTGTTCCACAAGTTTAGCAAGTGCCCGTGTAAAACGAACCCGTTACTTGACTTGCACATAAAGAAAACTAGATTTATCTCAATTGGAAATCTTTATCATTTATCTGCCAAGTGATTTGTTAACTCAAAATCACTTCAAGATTGATATCCAACATACCAGAGATAATCTTTATCTTATTGCCACACTGAGAATCGTTAGATGAACCACAGAAGATATTTTCGTGATAACCAAGTCTAACTAAGAGATAAATGAGCCAGAGTTTAACCCGTGTGAAATTCCAGAGAATATTCACCTTGGACGGTTCGTGAACCGTCCTTCTGAATTACATCCAAATGGGTTTATTGTTTCATGGGCCCAAATAATTTTCAATGGGACCAAATTTAGCCAGGCTTAGTTTCTTCACAAGGTATATTTCTTTTTAGTCCTGTGAGCCAAGCCCTTGCTATTTGGTCCTAAAAGATTTCTATTAGTCCTAATAATTTTTTATTTGGTCCCAAAGCGATGAAAGAAGATTTACAAATTAATATCTCATGAACTACAACTCGAAAATTAACAAATTTCATATATTCCGAAACTTCTCCACGAGATCTATACAATGAGTACCATTGTCACTATGTTCCGAAGTTTTTTTTTTTTTAACGCTACCAGGTACTTCATTTTCAAAAATGAAGTGAATAAATGTACTTCATCTTAAAATATGAAGTGCTAAATGAAAGCAACTACTACCAACAACAATAACACCACCACATGCATTTAACACTTCATTTTGTTAGATGATTTCCATTTAGTAGTTCATATATGAGATGGATTCCATTTAGGACGTCATATTATGCGATGAATTCCATTTTAGCATGAATGTCAAAACCGAATTCATTTCAAATATGAAGAAATAAATGGAATTTCATCTTATAATATGAAGTGTTAAAATAAAATTCATCTCAAAATATGAAGTGATAAATGAAAATCATCTTGTAATATGAAGTGGCAAAATATGAATGAAGTTAAAAATGGAATAATCGTCATTTCCTATGTAAAATAGAATTCATCTCCAAATACGAAGTGTTAAAATAGAATTCATCTCAAAATATGAAGTGATAAATAAAATTCCTCTCGTAGTATGAAGTGGCAAAATACAATTCATTCCCACAATGATGTTGTTCTTGCTTTTCCCGATGTATGACAAATGACTTAAATGTTCTTATACATTTACATGAGAAACAAGGAGGCTCTAGAACTACGGATATTAGTTGCAGTGCCTTTAGAAGTTTTGTTTTGGAAAGGGATGTGGTGGATTTAGGTTTTGCGGGGCCTGCCTTTACTTGGTCGAATAGTGTTATTCAAACTGAACCAATTCTATAAAGGCTTGATAGAGTGCTCACTAACACTGAATGGAGATGCCTTTTTCATGATGATGATGTTCTACACATAAGCAAGAATCTACAACGATCATGCTCTTATATTATTGAACACAATGAAAAGGATCCCTAAGAGAACAAGCAGTACAAATTCTAATTCTTTTGGACTGAATACCCTCAGTTCTTTGAAGAAATCCACAGAGGGATGGGATTCCTCAAGTGGTAGTATAACTGACAGGCTACAACAGCTGGGCTCTGATTAACTCAAATGGAGTAAAAACACCTTTGGGCACCTTTCTAGAGATTTAGAAAAAGATAAGAAAAGTTACTTGACGTGCAAACAAGGGTTCATCTTTATAACACTAGAGAAGAGGAGAGAGATATTCTTTCCATAATTGATGTGCTAATGAAACAATATAGAATGTTTTGGGAGCAAATAAACAAAACCGAATGGGTTCCCTCAATGAAAAAAAATACAAAAAGCTTTCATCTCTCCGCCACACACAGGAAAAGCAAGAACAACATCATTGCCATTAAGGATAATGACAATAATTGGGTAGTTGAACATGATACCATCAAACACCTTCTTGTCTCCCATTTTCACAATATATTCTCTAGAGATACATGTGTAATTGCTAATATTTCTTCCCTTGAATGTTCTGATTTTATTACTCAAGATGATTGTATGAGCTTGTATGCAGTTCCCACAGGTGATGAAATCTTTGCAACTATAAAGAAAATTGGTTCTCATTGTTAGAGCATTGCTCGGTTGAACCCACCAATATTGCTATCTCAAGTCAGCTGTCAAGTTTAGATGACAAAAACACAATCCTTGATAAGTTTACTCTACAACTCGGACTAGGATAGTTTTAGGTAATCGAGACGAAGACCATTGAAGATGAAGACCGGAGCTTACTACTTGATAAATCATAACTTCCTCACTAAAGGTTAGAAAGGTTTTTCCTTTCCATGTTTCGTATTTGCCATTCTATCATATCAATAGTCTATGATGTTGTTTATATGATCCGAAGGCTTTTTAAAATGGAACATACCCTTTCGCATTAGTCACATCCGTGATCATATGCCTAAGGAGAAGTAAGTTGAGTTGTTTCATGAAATGACCTCAACAGTCTACGCGTTCATGAACGCCTATACATGTTGCATAAGGCATTCCTGAGAACGAGTGTTTGTATATGAACGCGTTCATATATGCGTTCATACGAGTTCTCTGTTTCTCCTGAACTCCAAAATACCTACTCTATGTACGCGTTCATGAACGTGTTCATGTAAGCCATATAAAACATCCATTGAAGATTTCGGTTGGATATGTTTAGTTTTCGAACTTAGACATTAGTTGGCCCATGGAATTCAACTACTTAATCCACGCAATGTTCAACTAGCTTGAACCTAAATTGCCATCCTTCTATCAAGGTGAGTCTTTCTATAACCATTTGTCTTGACCAAAGGTTAGAAGAAGATTGAGACTGGGTATTCAAGCTATGGACTTTTTTAGTTCCGAAAGTTGCTTGAGCCATACTCAAGGGTGCTTAACTTTAAAGTAAAGCCTCCTTTGATGATCACTATAAATAAATGACCTTCTGCAAGATACTTCCAATCCTCTACACATCTGTGTATCCTTGCATAAAGGTTGGTCGTCATCTCGAAGTCCTTTTCTTGGACTACGACTATTGAAAGACTTCACTTGACGATCGTGAAGCACAAGTCGGAAGTAAAATTCCCGATCTTGTATCTAGAGTCGATTGAATTATTTCAATCTTATCACGACCAAGATTTGATATAAACTTCGTAAGGTAGATCTCGTATCGTAAATCCTAGAAGTTCTGTAACACATATTCACAAACTAGGTTTAATACTAAGTTCGTCAAGCGTTAGGAGGTAAAACTGTTTAGGCTAGATCAATAAGCCCTATTCAGTAAAAATCGATTTCCATTAACCTTGACTCTAAGTCTAAAAGAAATCACAATCGTATTCTCGTTTAATTACTTGGATACTTTTAGGCGTCATGTTAGAGGCAGGGTAGTGCTAGTCTTCACGAAGGGAAGAAGAGCAACTCCTAGGCCTGTAAAGAACGTCAGCTAGGGGAATCAAGTACGTAGGTTTCTGCGGGAGCCAAGAGACGTAGGAGCACATTGGTAGCTGGATTGCTTGTAGGGTTAATTCAATCTCAATACATTATAGTCCGAAGTCTGAGAGTAGGCTAGCGTGTGTATTCGGTTAATACCGAGGGTATTGAAACTGGAAGAGGTCCCTGGGTTTTTCTGCTAGGTTTGCAGTTTCCCATTAACAAAATTCTGGTGTCTTGCATTCCCTTCCGCATTATATTGTCTCTGATTTATATAATTGAAGTAATTGCAAGTTTGTTGATTCATAACCTTTGAGTGAATCCATCTCTCTTGAGATCTACAAGAACTCGTTCTTGTTATGGTTCGGTTTTCTGAACTATACTCAGGTTGTTGTTTGAATATTGATTTGTGAGATCGTTCAAACAACCATAATCAACTAGGTTCACGAATTCAAAAGTTGGTGGTGTAGCTCGGTATCCCCTCCTTTTCAATTGGTATCAGAGCAAGCAAACACCTTTGGATGTAACTGTCTGTGTTTGACGCGTTCGTGAACTATGAACACATATTCTGCGAATGTTCATGTTCCACCAGTCTTTGATGGAACAAACTAAATATGGTGAAAATCTGTTATGCGGTCGTTTCTACAATCTCGAGACTTTGACAATTGGGTCTACATGATTGATGGATACACACCACCTACCCTTGTTGAAGGAGAAGGTAATGTTGTTGTCACTCGTAATAAGAAACTAAGCGAGTATGATGAAATTGACAGAGCAAAAGCAAAAGGAGAAGCTGATGCACTTAATGCCATCATTCACGCCATAACTCCCAATCTGCATCATCATGTGGAAACATGTGAATATGCTAAAGATGCTTGGGATATTTTGGAAATAGTATACGAAGGTAATACTGCGGAGAAAGAAGCCAGACTTCAAAATCTATGACTGACTGGGAAAATCTGTGAATGTCTGATGAAGACACCTTTGCAGAATTTGAGCACAAACTCTCAGAATCGTGAACACCTCTCTATCATTAGGGAAAACTATCGAAGAAAGAGATATCGTGCGAAAAATTCTAAGGTCACTTCCTTCCAGATATGATTTAAAAAACATGCCATCCAAGAAAAGCACGAGTATGACATATCAAGAGGTGATTTGGTTTCTAAACTAAAAATCTTTGATTATGAGCATCAAAGTAAGATCATATCCCTAAAGTCTAAAACTCATGAGACAACTCTTGATAAAACCCTAATTCTGAATGTGATGATGATGAAGAACTTAAGTCTGTACTCTCACTCGTCTCTCAATCAGTAAGATTGTTGTTGAAAAAGAAAAGGAACCCACGAACCTTCTCTTCTTCCAACAGAAAACAGAATTGGGAAAATACAAAAGATTTACCACAGTGCTTCAAATGTCTAGGTTATGGTCATATCTCTCCAGATTGCCCTAACAAAGATTACTGTGATAAACTGAAAGCCTTTAATGCAACTCTTGACTGTCCTGAAGAAGAGCATTTGGGGTTTTCTCCTTCTCATAAGGATCTCTGTATGCATTCAACTTGCTTGTCTCTGAGTGCTCAACATGATGATATCTATCAAGATAAGTAAAACTGTCATCTGACAGAAAAACTCATTCTGCTTCAAAAAGATCTTGAAAAAGAATGACTTGAACATAAAGCAGACAAGGAACAATTCATGCTTGAATTTTCAAACCTTGAATTTCGTATTCAAAACTTTGAAAGACACTCACTTTCTAGTATAATGTATCTTCATAACATCGAAGCTCAACAGTTGAGAGAAGATAACTTAATACTCAGGAATAGATTAGACAGTTTGTCTACTTCAAAAGGCGTTTTCATTGAGAGTGAAAAAGTGAATAATTGTAGAAATTCATCAAAGAAGTTGTCTCATATGAGACCTCCTCGTGATCTTGTATCTCGACCTACAATTAATGCTTCTGTTAAAAAGCCAGCTTCACCTAAGACTATAAAGAAATGGGTTGAGAAAAGGCATGTCAAACAGATCATTGAAGATAATTCAGGTATTCGGAAAAATATTAACAAGTCTCTTTCAAATTGCAGTAAAATCATTCATTCAATGAAGACGAATCTATCAGACATGATTCTAAAGACTGGACATCCAGGTATGTCTTCAACTAGCAGTTCGTGGATCTCATCTAAAAGAAAGAAGATAAATTCACGAGGTCCTATAGACCGGACCATGTAGTCCCCTTCTCAATAAAAGACATGACTCTCGCTGCTGGTAATTTTTGTAGCGAGAAAAGGTCTAAAATAAGATTCTGTATAAAAGTTATTTTAAGATCATGCATAAACAAATATTTACGTATTTTTTAATACGACAATAATCTATCATCTCTTAAAATTATTGAGCAATGATCTCCAAAAGAGATGTGTCCACGCTCAGAGGGTTATGTGATCCTTTGTCCTGATGGTTTATGATTACCAATGTTGTCATCATAATTGTCTTACAACACCAATCTTACGCCTCCTGAATTGCAGTGAGCCGAAACAATCAAAATTGTTATCAAATGGTGCTATCATATCACAAATAAGAGTCCAAAATGTAATGACTCGATGTGGATGTCAACATGTTTTGTGTTATATCTAGAATTCTCCCTGCCTCTGGCTCCTAAGGCAAGAGTCGAGAATAGGACCCATTGGAATTACTATGGGCAAGCCAAAAGGAATATATGCTCTTAAAATCATATTGTTAACCTTTTTAAACTTAATACTTCAGGTAAAAAATTGTCTTATGAGATGTACCCTTGTGGTCACACTAAGCTTAAATTTCCCTTTTTTACCTCAAACTGCTGTATAAAGGACGTTCACAACTTGTTATGAACGATATCATGTCCCTTTAAAACCTAAACTCTGTGTCTGACCCTTATAAAAGGAAGAGTAGGAAGGGATATTTAATCATTCTGAAAGAAGGAATACTTCTCTCCATAGAACTGAAGTTACAAGATGAATGATAATACATGGACTGTTGTTCTACCTTCCTGTAAAAAGATTCGAATTGAATCTTCAGACACTGAATCTAGTTTGACACAAGGAAACAAAGCAATGCTAGCTCAATGCGCAATTCCATGTGTTTCTGAATAACAGAGAAAGATATCTGATATGAAACTTGACGTTGTTCTTGAACACGTTCAAAGTTTAAGCAAGGAGCTTAACAACCTCACCGATTTTATCACTGACCTCACCTCAAGAGTAGCTGCTGTAAAACGAGAATGGACTGTCTATGATGAACCAGAGAAGGAGGTAACTGAAGAATAATTTCTTTTATTCTTTACATTATCTAGATGAGAGAAATCATTGTTTCATGTTTAAAGGCAATCTGCCTAAGCCATCTTTGGCTTTTAAATTTTATGAGTTGATAGCTTGAATGCAGTCCATAAAAAATTCATCAATTAATAGAGGTAATTAAATTAAAATCTTAATTGATTATCTATATGAATGTATTGCATATATCGTGAACTTGTTTTTTTAGCCATACTACCCGTTCGGGTAAAGCAGTTCATGAAGAACTATCAAAATCCATGCTTCTGACTCTTATGTCTAAGAGGAGACGATTTTGATAAGGAGGAACCTCGTAGGATACAATGCTGGACTCCGCCGGATAAAATGTTGTACCTTTAACTCTTAGTCTTACAACCACTAGGAAGGGGTAACCTTATGTTTTCTCTAAAGGCGATGCTTGGCCGAAACTCTCTGAGAATTTGGAAGATTAAACCTTGAATTCCTATTTGACCGTAACTGGCTAGGGAAGAAAAACATAATAGCAATTTTACTTGTTTATTCCAAATTGTGCTTCACCCAAGAATTTATTCCAAATCCTTGCTTGGGAAGGTCGTCGCGTTGTTCCTTTTTGGAATGACAAACAATGGGGGAGAGTTCTTTTTGAATTAGTGCTTCATGGTAATATCTTTTTGGGGTGTGCGGCTGTGGAAATTGTGAGAGAATTGCATCTTTTTATCTCTCGTTTCAGGTATGTTTACCTTTGACTACATTAATTGATGTTATTTTATGAGGATACCTAATTTTCTTTTTCTTTTGTCTATTTTTGTGACAAAAAGGGGGAGAAATCTTGTAGTAAGGGGGAGTAAAATCTTTCTATCTACTATGACAAATGTCTACGGCATTGTCATAGGGGGAGTAAAATCGATGTGCTTGTCATGTCAAAGCAAAGGTTGGTGTATTGAGTAAGGGGGAGAACATATCATATTGTGTAGTATCTTTAAGCATCGATGCAATATGCTTACAAGTTTGATATACTACTCAATTGCATAACAAACTCTTGTTGGACTATGTCCTTCTAGAACCAAGATGCGTGGTGACTTTGAAGTTTGTTATCTCTACCTTGAATCTTCACTTGCAGGACCACTCTTATTTGAAGACGTTGAAGATTACAAGAAGATCAAGTACATTATGGTTAGGGCTAAAAGATTTTACTTTTTGAATCCATATGTAAGATTGGTTTTGTCACTAAAATTGACAAAGGGGGGATTGTTAGAGTATTGCTCGGCTGAACCCACTGATATTGCTATCTCAAGTCAATTGTCAAGTTTAGATGACAAAAACACAATCTTTGATAAGTTTACTCTACAACTCGGACTAGGATAGTTTTAGGTAATCGAGACGGAGACCATTGAAGATGAAGACCGGAGCTTACTACTTGATGAATCATAACGTCCTCACTAAAGGTTCGAAAGGTTTTTCCTTTCCATGTTTCGTATTTGCCATTCTATCATATCAATAGTCTATGATGTTGTTTATATGATCCGAAGTAAATTGAGTTGTCTCATGAAATGACCTCAACAATCTACGCGTTCATGAACGCGTACACATGTTGCATAAGGCATTCCTGAGAACGAGTGTTTGTATATAAACGCGTTCATGTACGCGTTCATACGAGTTCTTTGTTTCTCCTGAACTCCAAAATACATACTCTATATATGCGTTCATGAACGCGTTCATATAAGCCATAGAAAACTTCCATTAAAGTTTTTGGTTGGGTATGTTTAGTTTTCGAACTTAGACATTACTTGGCCCATGGAATTCAACTACTTAATCCACGCAATGTTCAACTAGCTTGAACCTAAATTGCCATCCTTCTATCCAGGTGAGTCTTCTTATAACCATTGGTCTTGACCAAAGGTAAGAAGAAGATTGAGACTGGGTATTCAAGCTATGGACTTTTTTAGTTCCAGAACTTGCTTGAGCCCTACTCAAGGTTTCTTAACTTTAAAGCAAAGCCTCCCTTGATGATCACTATAAATAGATGACCTTCTGCAAGATACAATTCCAATCCTCTACACATCTGTGTATCCTTCCATAAAGGTTGGTCGTCGTCTCGAAGTCCTTTTCTTGGACTACGACTATTGAAAGACTTCACTTGACGATCGTGAAGCACAAGTTGGAAGTAAAATTCCCGATCTTGTATCTTGGGTCGATTGAATTATTTCAATCTTATCACGACCAAGATTTGATAGAAACTTCGTAAGGTAGATCTTGTATCGTAAATCCTAGAAGTAGTAACGCATATTCACGAACTAGGTTTAATACTAAGTTCGTCAAGCGTTATGAGGTAAAACTGTTTAGGCTAGATCAATAAGCCATATTCAGTAAAAACCGATTTCCATTAACCTTGACTCTAAGTCTAAAGGAAATCACAGGCGTATTCTCGTTTAATTACTTGGATACGTTTAGGCATCATGTTAGAGGCAAGGTAGCGCTAGTCTTCATAAAGGGAAGTGGAGCAACTCCTAGGCCTGTAAAGGACATCGGCTAGGGGAATCAAGTACGTAGGAGCACATTGGTAGCTGGATTTCTTGTAGGGTTAATTCAGTCTCGATACATTCTAGTATGAAGTCTGAGAGTAGGCTAGCGTCTGTATTTGGTTAATACTGAGGGTGTTGAAACTGGAAGAGGTCCCGGGGTTTTTCTGCTAGGTTTGCAGTTTCCTGGTTAACAAAATTCTGGTGTCTTGCATTACTTTTCACTTCCGCATTATATTGTCTCTGATCTATATAATTGAAGTAATTGCAAGTTTGTTGATTCATAACCTTTGAGTGAATCCATCTCTCTTGAGATCTACAAGAACCCGTTCTTGTTAGGGTTCGGTTCTCTGAACTATACTCAGGTTGTTGTTTGAATATTGATTTGTGAGATCGTTCAAACAACCATAGTCAACTAGGTTCACGAATTCAAAAGTTGGTGGTGTATCTCGGTATCCCCTCATTTTTCACTCTTAAAGCCCCAGGCCCCTATGGCTGTCCTTTCATCTTCTACAAGAAATGTTGTCCAATCATTGGAGAAGAAATCACGGTCCTATCTAAGATTGCTTCAGAAATACCTCTCTTTCACCAGGTATGAATCACACCCACCTCTCCCTTGTCCCCAAAGTTAAGCATCCATCCACCCTAGCTGAGTAGAGGCCAATTGCACTCTGCAATGTCCTTTATAAGGTGGTCACCAAAATCATAACCACTAAACTTAGCCCTTTCCTCAATAAACTCATAGATCAAAACCAATCATCCTTCATACCTGGGAGGCAAATCATCGACAATATTGTAGTCGCAAAATAACTCTTTCACTCCATGAATACCTCTACCGTAATCCTAGGTTCTTTTGCCCTAAAACTCGACATGAGTAAAGCATTCGACAGAGTAGAGTGGCAATTCTTGAGTCATGTATTGCATAGTTTTGGTATTTCGGATAAAATCCACAATCTGATTATGAGTTGTGTGACTACTAATTTTTTCTCAATCTTATTTAATGATGATCCTGAAGGGTTTTTTTGTAGGAGAAAGAAGAATAAGACAAGGTTGTTCGCTTTCTCCATGCTTGTTTATGTGCTCTCACATCTTATCTAGTCTCATGAGCAGTATGTAACGACAAGGTTTGTACTCTGGTTACAAGATGAACATATGGGCTCCTTCCGTAACCCACATAATGTTTGCTGACGATGTCATGTTGTTTGGCACTCTGAACAATCACACAGTTTCTGCTGCCACAAACATTCTACACCAGTATTATTCAATGTCCGGACAATCGGTCAACTACAGTAAATCGACCATACATTTCAGCAAAACTGTACCACCAGACCTGGAAGAAGAAGTGAAGACTACATTGGGTGTTAGAGGTATGGGGAAGCGTGGGAAATACTTGGGCATTCAAATACTACAACAAGGTATCAGTTGTTCATACCATACCTATCTGATTGAAAATTTTGAGAAAAAGCTAGCTGGTTGGAAGAGAGATTGCCTAAACCCTGCCGGGAGGACAACACTAATTCAGGGGGTCCTTGGTCTCATTCCAGTGTACTACATGGCCACTAGTGCTTTTTTTTTTCTTTTGGCCACTAGTGCTATACCAAAAGGCATAACCAAAAAACTGACACAGATAATCAGAAGTTTTTGGTGGGGGTACACTTGCGACCAAAGGAAAATGCACTTCTTACGGTGGGAATGGTTCACAA